>WBNM01035427.1:0-75719 GCA_013399055.1 Ramphastos sulfuratus
CTCGCTCCGCTGCGCCCAGTACGACAGAGCGGTAAAGCAACGGGCAAGGAACGGCGGAAGACAGTCTTCCTCATCCATTCTTTCCCTCCTCACCTCGAGCTGCCCCTCTCGGTAGTTGCCCCCGCCCGTCACCCACTGCCCCTGTCTTCGGCCCCGCTACTCACCCCCGACCCTCACCACTGTCCGGAGGCGCCAGGCTAAGGGAACGCCCTCCCAGCTCACCCCCCAAAGCAAGGACCCCCCTGGCTCACTCACCCGCCCGCGTCCCTCCGCTGCCCACCGCCGCCGCTCCTGCCTCCTCCCCGTTGAGGCTCCTCAGGAGACACTGACACCGGCGCACGGATACCCGCTGGGCGCTATTTTTGGGAAACAAGGCCCAATCGGAGCCGGAACTACTTTGCCTGTCACACTAGCTCTTCAATCGGTGCACCGAACTCCCGAAATATCCTTCCGCCCTTTTCTCCTGGCAGCTCGGAGGTCGCTGAGAGAGCTCACCCGAGCCAGGCAGGGGCGGAACAAGGCGGGAAGCCTAGGGAAACACGCGGCGGGGCTGCGAGCGCCCCAGTTCGCACAACCACCATCGCCGGATTATTTTGTTTTACCATGGGGAGCGGCCGGTTCTACATTCCTCCCCGCCGACCCACTCCTGCGGCGCAGCGAGCCGATAGGCTACCGAGCCGGAGTGAAGCAAAGGCTAAACCAATCACAGCACCCGCGAGAAACCCAGGCGCCAGCCAACCAGAAGGCAGTTGGTAGGTGGGGCGTAGCGAAACGTGGAGGGCTTGAGTGACGAGCGAGCCTCCAATCAGCAAGGCGGGGGGGAACCGGAAGCCAATCGAAGCCGGGCGGGTGCGGGCCTACGGCGGAGGAAGCCCTTGTTCGTGCCGCCGCCTCCTCCCCAGCCGCGGCGGTGTCGCCTGCGCATAAGGGCCCGGCCTTCGCCGCCGACGGTGACGCACGTAGCAGGGGCCAACCCGCCCCAGAAAGGCGCCTGCGCTGAGATGTTCACCCAGGGCAGGGCAGGGCCCGGGTGGCGACGTGCGAAGGGGTTGCTGGGGGCAACGACTGCGGCTTCACGGCCTCGTTCCTTTCCTGCTCACCGCGGTGCCAAGCAGTCGCTCCCCGTCCTGCACCCGGCAGCCATCTGAGGGACAGGCAGACCTCTGCGTAAAGCCAATCTGCTCCCTAGAAGGAGAAACCAGAGCGGGAAGGCCCCTGCAGAGCTGCTGTTTGCCTCTTGTCATCTCTGCTGCGAGGCAAAGCTTAGGTCTTAGGGTCCAAACCCGTGTCCTTGAGTTAATTAAAGCAAGTCTCGTTAAGGGCTCCCTTACCCCTTGCACGACCTGGTCACTGGAGGGTGCAGAAGATTAACACCAGTCACCACCCCCAAACAACCCAGTAGCTCTCACCCTCACAGAAACCACTCCGTGTGTATGTATATGTTATTTTCCTGGCTAGTTTTCTATGAAAATACCTGCTTTGTGAGGACAGGACATCTGCCTTCGCATTTAGGCTAAGGTGACAGCCCACCTTGGATCCTCCATCCACTTCCATATTATCTTTGTCACAGTTCCTGTTAGTTTTGCCTTAAGTAGAAAAGACTGCTTGGGAATACATAATAAAAGACATAAAATTGGCATCTTTTCTCCTTCACAGAAGGCAGCAGCTGAAGAATGACCCAAAAATAAAATTTTGATGATGAAAAGATACTTGCCAAAAATCATCTGCTCTCTACAGCTTCTCCAGATTTATCCTGCAAGATACCCGCAGCCTCAGAGTGAAACGATGGGAGCCATTTCAAAGCAGTAAATCACTGATGGAGAGAGCTCATCTCTGCTTCAGGACACAGGAATCAAAGGTGCTTTCTGTGGAAAATGGAGAGCAGAGGGTGTTCTATAAAGAGCACTTTTGGAAGACTCTGTGATTGCCCGAGTACAAAAAAGTAGTTCCACAAGTGATAAGAAAACCGGATGCAGGAAACAATGACAGAAACAACAAACTTTGCAATGTGATAACCAACCCCATTGGAAGGGAAAATATAGATCCTCCAAGATCATGGCCAAAAAATGAAGATGAATTTCTGTTGCCCATCTCCAAACATTTAGCTTAAATGGGAGCAGTAATTCACAGCTCACAGAAACTTTGAAATGCAGGATTTATAACATAAAGCTTACGTAGGATTTAAATACACAGCCAATAAATAAGTAAGTAAGTTGAACGACTTCTGAAACACCCACCTTTCATTCAAAATAGAAGTGCAAGAATATGCACTTCTTACTGTGGACCTAGGGAAAAGCTAAGAAGAGGTGTGAAAGGCAAGGAATACACAAAATACAAATACTTGCCATGTACTGTCCTATTTCCAAGCTGTTACTGACCTATACTAATCAGAGATGTAAATACACAGAGTTTTTCTACAATTCTCAACATGAACACTCCAAATATCACTGATTTTTGCATAAATGGCTTATTCTCTTCTTCCACGCTATACTCATCATCCATAGTATCTGTAAGGTCTGTTGCTAGTGATTAATACCATGAAATTCTCTCATGACAGCACTATGCTGAAAAGATGTTAGATAAAACCCGGAATTCTTTGTTTATGTTATGAAAGTCAGTGGGAGTCTGAGTAAGATGCTGAAACAAGGCCTGAGCAAGGACTTCTGCATATACTCATTAATTATTTTCAGTATGTAATCATATTACTCTAAGCTGGCAAAAATAGAGCAGGAAGCCAAGGAGATAAATAATTGGTTTTAATCTGTCCTTTTCAGTGGCACTATGAGAATAGGGCTAACGTGCTGCTCCAGAGATTTCTATATATGCCTTGCAAACAATGGTTAAGGGGTCCAGAGCAGTGTCTTTCCCACTGAAATGCATTCCTCCCTCAATTGAAACACTACCCTGTGTAACAATCGAGAAAAGGAAGTGCAAAATACACCCTCCAATTGAAATTACAGATGTTGTTTTCCATACACTGCGATGTGCTGCTGCATCTGTTTCTCCGGCCCCCTCTTGGGACTGCGAGCGAGAAAGAATGGGTGGCGGGGAGGTCACAGATGTTCACACATGTCACAACAGCATAAACGGAAAATATCACCCCTTAGGGTGGCCTAAGTAAAATCACAGAAGAATTTACATATCAAAATGACTAAACCCACTACTTGCCTTGATGGCCACGTTCAGCATCAGGTTTAATTTCCAGAACAACCGCGAAGGCCAAATGCACCTGGATAACCCGAAGGATGTATATCTGTAAGTGATTAGCAAAAATCCACACTACAGAGGGAAAAAAAAAAATATCTCTGCAAGACTATAGAAGCAACAAGGTAGCACTCCAAAGAACATCACACTCGAGTGTCAATATGGCAAGTGAAAAATTATCACAAGCCTCTGCTAGGATCACTCTTGAGATAAAAGAGAACAACCATTGAATGCATTTCTGCCCATCTTATGCACAACCCAGAGGCTAAAAAGAACCACCTGAAATCTCTTCCATTGGCCAAATAGCAGGCAGTGTAATTTCCCTGGTATCAGAGAAGAAATAAACTCAAGTGAAATAACAAATATAAAGAAAAATATGGGACAAAAAGACAGCAGTATTCTTAATTTTAACAAAATAGCCTTACAGTTGAATAGAGCCATCACTCAGCAGTTGTTATGGCAATAAAGCTTTCCCTTGCATCTCTGTTCAAGTGCATTGCCACTCATACATTCAAGGTATTTTGGAGACACTACCAAAGAAATCCTATCTCCGCTAACTTCTAAATTGCATTTTAGGACCTTCTTACAAAACACTGCAGAGATGTGCCATGACTGTTCCTCAGGCCTTCTTACAAATGTTCCTTACATTGCAGAAATCAGGTTTTCATCTTGTGTTCTGAAGAAAAAATTCTTAGTGTCACGCTTCTAAAGGTGAACTTTGTATAAAAACAAAACGCAAGATTTTAAAATCTGTAGATAAGAGGGGCAGGGGTTGTTGTGTAGCTTTTGCATATTTGCCAAACAATTCAGTTATCCTTCATAGGGAAGGAGGGTCTCAGAACGAGTTTTCAAGAACAAGGTTTCTTAAAATCGCAGGCCAGATTAATTCCTAACATTGTTTCACGTACAATGGTGGAAATACTCCGTGAATGAAGATTTTGTAAAGGACCGCTTAGTGCAACAAAACCAAATTGTACTCGCAGCATTTCAGGATGGGAACTGGAATTAGAAACAAAGGGTAGGGGCAGGGGGGGTTCCCACCTAGGGAGCAAGGAAATCAGAGAGGAGCAGATAATGCTTCCTTTCTATTAACACATTGGGTGACCGTGTTAACCCTGTAATGATCACCTCAGTACAGACACAGACTTTCTCAGAAAGCTGGCTTGGAACAAATTCCCTTGACCTCCCTGCCTGTGGCTGGGAGTACTGCTTCTACACTATTTGGCTCTGGTGTTCCACTAAAGGCTGATACAATCAAGTAAAGGTTTCCTTATTTTAGTTAAGGCCAAATTGCCTGACAATGCATGAATTAAATTTGCTCGATCCATTTCATAAACTGCCCTCTGTAAACCACTGATATTTCCACATCGTTATATGGTACATTCAGTAATCTGATTGCCTTGGGAATATTTGTTTTTCCAAAACTTGCAGCCAAGGTACATAAGATTAGATCAGACACAGCTTGTCTAAGAAGGCTGTAATGTGGGTGTACAGTATATTTGTTAGTTTTGAGTTACAGGTAAAAGTTCTCTTTCAAACTTTTCCAGCCAGGGGTTCAAGCACAGTTATCTGAAGTTGTCTGTTGCAGCAGTCGGCAGTTTTCATTTTGCATTGCTGTTGACCTTCTAATTCTGGAGGATCAACACGGGAAATACTTGTGTTACATGTCTCACTAACTGCACGCTTGATCCATACCTCAGCAAAACTTGTGATATTTTGTAGGTCCTCACAATGACAGAACACAAGTCTCACTGGGATTCACGCTCTTCTGCTGGGATTTTCTCACCATTCTGCATGTTAACATGAATCAACAGCTGGGTTTAAGAGATCTGATATAAATAGTAACATCATGCTGCAAGCAAGCTTCTTGGAAAGTAAAGAAAATATATTATTTAATGCACTCTGACATTTGCCTGTCCTCCCCTTATTCCTTAGCTGCATTTCTGTAAACACCTATAATGACAAATGCAAAGCTGACTTCCTCACACAGACATAACAAGTGCTGCCTTGAGCCCAGGAGATGATATCCAGCACAGCTCACCTCTCCTTAGCCAGACAGCTGGCAAATTCTGCACAGCAGAACAAGGAGTCAGAGTGTGGATGGAAATTCCTTCTTCCAACAGCATTCAAGATTACAACCTTTGGTATTTTATTTTCATGGTCCCTCTGTGTTGCTTCTGAAACTTCCTGCTTTTGCCATATCTTTCCATTCATTAAAATTGCAGCTTGCAATTAAACATTCTGACATAACATAGCTGAGATTTTTTGGCAGCAGCCTTAACCAGAGGTTTTCAGAGTTTCCTGCAGACGGCTTTAAATTTTCATATCCTCATGAATGCTTGCCACCTTCTTTTAATAACTTGAAAAAATAAGCCTCTCTTAGGAACTTCATTGTTTCTGTATTTCCCCAGCACTCATTTACTGCCTTTAAAAATGTGTCATGCACATGTATATTTAGAGAGCAAAGTGTACATATGCATGGTATAGTTTGACATCTTAGAGAGAACACACAGATTGCTAAGCAGATCTAAAGAAAAATAGTTATGTTCAATATTTTTGTTATTATAATGTATTTTCCTCTTCTGATGGTATTGTATTATTCTGCCCCTCTAAAAAAAACAAAAAAAAAAAAAAAAAACCAAAACAGTCCTGTTTATTATATGATTCAAAAGCTGCAAGCCTTCATCTGTTAACAGTTTTGCCTCTTCATACATATTATGACTGTCAAATACTGCAACACTGAACTATAGTTACTATTTTTACACCACAAAGTATTTTTTAGGATAGGTCTTGCCCTTTTCCCAAAGATCTAGAAATCATTTAACTGGATTTAGAAGTTATTTACATTGTTAAATGTAGAATATGTTTGGAAACCTGTTCAAACACCGTTTGCCACTATCTCTAATAGAGATTTGAAATGGATTTATAAAGGGATCTTTTTAATGTTCAAACTGACCTTAAAGTCTTTTTTCTTCTAACATTACATGGCAGATAAATTCTTAAAGGGATATTATCAATTTAAGAACTATGCTTTAGTCTGGAAGACTTTCCAAGAGATTAAAGAGAAAATGTCTCCTTTTTTCTGTAAGTTTAATTTCTATATTTGACAGCAGTATGTGTGGTCAGTATCCCATGTGGTTAGGAAACAAAAGGGATAGAAATAGATATAGGAGACTATAATACCTGGAAAGTCTTTGAACTACTCTTTAAAGTAGATTTGAAGTTGATGGTGTCCCTTCAAGTGACAAAAGACTTGCAGAACTCTTAAAAGCCAGATAAGCTTTTTTTCTGACTTGTGCAGAGCATCCTCAGCTCCCACTGCAATTAGCTGGAGCTGCTCTTAACACCTAAGTTTAAGTGTTTTTTTTTTCCTGCACTTTATCTGCTTCACTGTAAACTCCACTGGCTAAATTCCACATTCTATTGCCCTGATCTTGTAAGTCACATACAGAGCCCACAATGCCTCTGCATGATCTCTTATACAAGGCACAAGAAAGAGACTTTTAAAGCTATTATATAGCTTTATGTATTAAATACTATATTATAGATGTATATTATAATATTTTTTTTTAAATATATGTATTTATATATGAACTATTAAATAATTCAGTTCTTCAACTTGGGAAGTTTACTTGGGCATTTCTGGGTCTTTTGTAATGGTATCCAAACTCCTAAGAGCATATGTGTCATGGATGTATTTTCCATTGATTTCTGTGGGGCTACTCATAGGATGCTTGGGCCATGTCCCACAAGATAAATAACAGACATCAGCTTCCCTTCTCCCTCTGACCCTTTCAGGCAAAGGCAAAAATGCCATTGATCCTCGCTTGGAAGCTTGCTTGAGTTTGGAAGTAGGCCTTTAAAATTTTACCAGTGTTAACATGGATCAAGTGGTGCACATTTCTGAGTTCTGTATCTGAACAGGCATTTGTTAAGGGGTTTATGGTTTTCTTGGCTGTGATTTAAGATTATTACATACTTTCTCAACCCTTTACTAAAAATATGCTCAGCTCTAACCATGAAATGCGGCAGCACATTTGTTGCAATCTCTGAGGATGGTTTCTTATCTGTCAAACAGTTTAGAAGATGAACTGGCACTGAGACAGCTCACCTGTTTCCTATGGTTATTTAACAATAAACTACTTCATAGACCCTGCTGTTGCCTGTAGGACAAGTGTTTTGAGAGAGAGCTCTGATACGCATGTAAACAGGTCACCTTGCACTAAAAAGCCATTTCACTTCCATGCCAAGCCAGCTGGCTTTGGACAGAAAGTTCTTTTCTACTTGCGTGGGCAAACTTTATCGCCTTCCCATCCTTTTTCTCTTGCTGTCACATTACTGCAGAGGTGGCGGTGGCTGATAGCAGAGTGAGAAGCAGTGTTCAAAATGTGTCCATGTTAGCCAAGATAATAAGGCCTGGTGCTGCACCCATGCCTTGAATCAGTCTGTGTGATCTCACATAACCTAATCCAATGTCTTTCATCATATGGAAGTAGGGAAAGATTAACTGAGATTGAGTTCAAGTTATTGAATAAAAAAGGAAAAGCATTCAGAGTTTTAGTGTTTGATCCTGTGTTTCACTGGCCTCAGTCAGAGTTTGAAAGGCTCCAGGCTCATCCTAGGTTTGGAACTTTTGTGTCTTTAATTTCAGTTTAGCAAATCCTGTTACGTTCTTTATTGGAAACATGGAAATTTCTTTTTAACTGTCCCACAGCGTGGAGTAAGAAAACTCCTGTTAACTGGGAGCAAAAGTGAAAGTGTGGGATTCTTTGGTTTCTTATATTGATCATTTTGTTTTGGTATTTTTTAAATAAGTGTTTTATAAAAAGACACAAGTTCTTCTTTAAATTAGGCTCTAGAATGAAGGGTCTTCACAATTCTCCGTAAATACTGCTCCATAAAGTCAATGGAAAACCTCTTATTAATTCAAACTTCATCACCTAAGCAAAGAGTAAAATATACACTAGGTATAACTGGCGTAGAAGTGGTTTAAAGTTATTTTACCACGCTTCAGCCAGGCTGAACTGCTCTAAACTAAGCTAAAAGCATTACTGCAACAGAAGCAAAGCTCTGAATTTACCATGCCTTAGCTATACATTGCCCCTGGGTACCAGAGGAGAAGCATACCTGCATTTCATGCATGTATGCATATGGAAAAGGCTAACGCATAAGAACTTGTCCCCATGCTAATTTGTCCATGTGTCCATCTCTCTAGCTACATTTGTTTATGTAATACCAGTTTAAAATGATACTTTCAGGGTCTGAATACATGAATGAGTGATCTCATTCACGTACTGACATGTTTGACAACTTACCATGCATCATCTGAGCCGTGGTAATTGACCATGTGTGTTTGCTCTTTGCCTGTGGCCATCTCGGATGGAAGAAACCAGTTTAGACTTTTCTTTTTCTTGGCCCCGAGGTTAAGCTGACACACTGAGCCTCACGTTTGCTTCAGGCTGAAGAAAAGCAGGCTGCGGTTACCGTGCCTCAACTGATGTGCAGCAACTCGTTAAGTTGCTGGAACTGGACAGCATGCCTGAGCTGCTGGTTAAAATGGGATAATTGAGGGTATAAATCAGGTGTTAGTTCAGTTCAATGCAAGTCAATTAGGAATGGATTTAAGGTAAATTGACACAAATCACGCTTAGCCTAGAATAAAAGTGGCTGCCCAGCATTAGCTTAACTAAATCCAGTCCAGCTTAATCTCACATAAACGGAGAGACTTTAAACTAGCCATAAAAAGCCAAAAATCTTATGTGTGTAGCCTAGGGCACGTGCATTCACTCCAAGCAACAAATACAATTGGACACAAAGAAAGTGAGCCAAATGCATAGCTATCTCTGCTGAGAGAGGGACAGAGGTAGCTGTGAAGGCAGCAATACCTTCTCTGCAGGTTTGGCACGCTGGATCGTTTCCAGCTGTAAACTGCTCAAGGTAAGAACAGGTCTCCTGCATTGTCTCAGAAATGTGCACTCTGCCATCACTGACTAACAAGGATGTGACAGTGCTAACATGATCCTAGTAAAAATCGATCGTGGACAAACATGAAACAGCTGAGTTTGTTTTCATTCCTTGAGCTTGATGAAAAGTATTAAGGATCAAAAGATGCTAAAGATACTAAAAAGTAAATCTAGGTTTCATAAAGTTTAATAAACAAAGTGTTATTAGTAATTCAATCTAGCAGAAAAATCCCCAATGAAGAAAAAGCAAATAAAGCCTGCTGTTCTCAAAAGGTTTCATCCTTCATCTCTAGAAACTGTTGCCGAGATTAGGGAAGCATAGTTGGGATTAGTCATATGCAGACAATTTTTCAAACCATCTACCAATGGGAGGCTGACTTCAATGAAGGAATTTGCCCCCCTAGTTCCCATTTCCTGGCTGAGTTATCTCTTCTAAAGAAGTTCTTTTATGGCGAATGTCCGTGGGAAACTAGTCTGAATTCTTTGTGTTGTGTGAGATTTTAGAAGACTGTCATGGCTCAGCATCCCACTAGGGAGGTTACAAGATGTATAAGCACAATAAAATGATAGTCTTGCCCCCACAACACACTACATAGTCCTAGCAGCAGACAGGATTTCAAATTTATTCCTATGTGGCTGTTGAGAACCAGTAAGGAGTCATCCTGCAGCCTGTGAGAAGCAATGCAGCCCTTTCTCATGCTGGCTACTTGGCTCATTCATCCAAGGTAAAAACACATTGTCCTCTACAAAATGGAATTTGTGCTCTAAGTGCCCTTTGCCGTGGCAGGAATTTTGCCCAGTGGGGTTTTTTTTTCCCCTCTCTCTCTGCAAACAGCGCTGTACGCACACTGTGCAGTTGCAGCAAGCCACACATTTTGAACACAGGAGAAAAATAAGCATATTATTATCAGGGTAATTGCATGTTGGAAAGAAAGTTGCCTCTAGCACTTTGTCCAGATTAAAATCTCAATCAGCACCATTATCTGGGAAGTATCTGCAGTGACACGTGCATGCTATGCCTCTCAGTCAGCAATCTGGCCTATAGCACCTGCAGAAGCTTTAGCAATTTCTTTAATGACCCTTACAAGTCCTCCACTTATTCACAAGCCTAAACGCTAGTCTGTGTGAGACAAACTTCTAAACCAGCAGATTGAAGTACTCCATGTAAATTGAGCAATTTTAGCTAACACATGTCAACTAAACCAGAGTTGCCCATCAGCCAAGCTGCTGTTTTATGACAACAAACATCTGAGGTACCGGAGCTTGAAGTTAATCGAAGTTAGTTATTTTATCATGCAGAACTAAGCCATCAGCCATTGCTCTCTCGCAGACACTGTTTTCATCTTCCCCCTCAACCAGAACATACACGCTTTCTTTAGAAGAACATAAATGCTATGTACTAACCCTTAATATCAACCTTAAAAAAATCAGCTATTACAGCTGATGTTTATTCTGCCTCTAGTACCAAATTATGCACGCAAGAATAATTTGAGGATCACTAAAGGAAGAAAACCTAAACCACAGCCATTGTTAATTCAAGACCAAGCACTTTTGTTTGTATCAACATGAAGTAACCACAAATGCAAGAACTGTAGCTAATACTGTTTTCCTCTCATCATGTTAGTGATCTGAAAGGTTCCTTCAGAGGATTATTATTTAAGGAGTGGCTTCAGTGGAAAAGTAACCGGTTTTAGAGCAAGTACTACAAGAACTGAAAGAACCATCAGGTAGAACAAAGCTGTTTCGCCAGCACCATTTCTTTAGGCTACTACCAGTTGTTTCTTTATTTCTGATGCACAGTTTTGTTCCTCCATCATGAAAAGTGAAATTACTGTTGTTACACTGCTGTAAATTTGGACCAGCTCCATTGACTGTTGATAGTCATTGCCTCCAAATGCCTTGGGGATGCATGTTATGCTGCATGCTCTGTGTGGCTCCTTCTAAACAATGTATAACTGATCCCTTTCTTCATGCCAGCTCGCTTGTGAGCCATGCAGCAGTGTAACAGTTCCAACTTCCTTCTGTGTCCTGAAGATTTTGGCTTGAGTCTTACTTGTTTGCCATTAGAAGGTTCCAAAACAAGACAACACATTGACTCCTGCTCCCGTCTCTTCACATGGTTACATCTAGTCTTTCTTTCAGTGCTTTCCCTCATTGCAAGGCCAGGAGTATATGCTGTCCTATAGCTTATGGAAAACATAGTGTATCTACTGTCCCAAAGATCTGCTCATATTTGAGCTTTTCTTGACCGATCTGACTTTATAGCTTGTAGTTTTAGGTGCATCTGATGATTCCCTTTTTTCCCCTTATTGTTTTGTTTCATTAGTTTTAGCATTGCTGACACAAACAGTGCATTTCAAAAAGCATCTTTCCTGTGGGCTCTGTTTACTTGTTAATGTGGCTAAGTGTCATGTGAAGTCCTGGGTGACAGCTTGCCTTGCTTTAAATTGTGGCATTCCCAGTGATGATTTATTGTATCTGAAGGAAAGCACAGTTACATCTGTAGGAAAGTAAGGAAGAGTCATGGGGAAAGAGGAGTTGTCGGCATCAGGGCTGTGAAGGGGACTGGGGAACTTGACATTTAGGTTCCTACACAAGATGTAATTTCCAGCTGAATAGCTCAGGCACTTACACGGCTTCACTTCGGCCCCAGCTGTGTGCTAAGTGCAACCGACATCTCTCTTAAAAGCTGCTCACAGCAACCTGACTTGATGTGACTGTTTTGTTTTCAATAAAAGGCAGAGGAAGAAGTTGCTTCAGTAAAGTAGCTGATAGCCCACTTGAGCTGGATTGGAGTATTTCAGCCAGGCCACTCAGAAGTGAACCTAAGTAGCTGGGAAAATGGCAGATGAATCTGACAGCTTGCAAATAAAGTTTTACTGGAAACACTGCATACTGTGTAGCTCCTGGTACTGAATTATTGGTGCAATCCCAGTTCTTTCCAGTGAATCACATTTTCCTCAGTTCAGGATTAATCAACGTGTCATTTAGATGTATTCTCAGACAATAAGCACCATGATAGGGATGTCAAATTATTTTAGGTCAGACTGATTTCCATTTTTAGCTTATGTATTCCATTATAGGACTAATACCTCAAATTCAGAAAAGGAAACGGTAACAAGATAGGAGCACAATCCTGATTCTATGGAGGGTCAGTGAGAGTTGTGCTGTTGACCCTAGTAGGGACAGGATTTCACCTGATGGGTTTAATTAAAGCTTCTCCCTGTTCAATCTGCAGTTCAGTCCTCAGTAACTGAGACAACTACTCAAATTCCTGCTTTTAAAATGCTTTAATGTTCCAGAAATGTTGCAGATGGGGGAACATAAGAGCAGGAAAGGCAGGCTACGTGTTCTGAGTGAGAAGTAAAAAAGTCCCTGATTCACCGCACCATGTTACTGCCTAGTACACAGTGCATTTGTGTTCCTAGATTTTGCTCTGATGCTTAATATCTTTATGTATCATTCTAAGATAAGACTTAAAATGTGCTTACATATAAACATACCTGCTTCCTTGTATTATACATGGCAAGAGTACACATGCACATACATGTGTGCACACAGAGCTTCCTTCATTTACATCAAATGTGGTGACATTTCTCAAATAAAGCATTATTCAAAATTAAGATAATAAAGAAACTTTAGGAAAGAAAAAAAACAGCAAAGATGTCCATCCGAAATGGAGACAGCCTCTCTTCTTAGTTAGCAGTGGGGCTCCATATACACGTTGCACGTGCATGTAGACCTTCGCAGTTCAGAATTCAGTGTGGGCAATCAGCGGTCACGTTATACAGCTCCTGCAGAAACTCACAGGGCCAGTGAAGACTGAATTCAAATCCTCCCTGTCCATAATGAGTCACTGCCATCCAAAACAGAAGAGAAGCTCTGGGTATGCCTACAACAGGAATAGCCAAATGGAGGCCCACGGAATTTGGATCAAGCCCACAAAGCAGTTTTCTTTGGCCACTGAGAAGCTGGCTGGCTCTCAGGTCAACCATGTGGTGTTGCTCTTTGTGCTTGGGGCAGGATGCACAGTAAATTGTGTCTGCCTCATCTTCATGGACTCAGCTAACCTGCCTTAACTGATAATAAAAATGGCTTTCAAACCCTACACAACTTGGCTGTCCTTGCCTACATGCTTTACTGCATGCAGATGAAAACTTTACTCATGGTCTGAGCTGGCCAGTGCCCTAAGCCCAAGTTAATATCCTGCCTCTCAGCAGGCCACAGTAATTTGGGCATGTAGCACATTAGCTGCAGCTACATGGCTCCTGGTTCTCTTGGACAGCAGCCAGAGTAAGCTCATATCTGCCTTCAAAAGACCATGTAGACATCGCTTATGTAGCTGGTAGCCAGAAGACCTATGACAGGAGTGGAAAAATACTGCTCCTGCATAGTAGAAAGCAGGAGTGTAGCTTGTGCTTTGCAACCTCTCAGTGCCTTTTCCAGGTCCTGGGGATCTTCATTTCTGACCGAGACTACAGTGTTTGAGTAGCTAGGCCCAAAAGTCAGCAAATTTTACCTGTGCCAGTGCATGCCAAACACACAACTGCCCACATAGCACATCACAAAGTACCTGCCTACTTAAGATTCGATCACTCTCAAACCCCTGCCTAATTTCTCATGTTAAGTTTCCTAATCTCCAGGCTATCGTTCCTTTTTAAACTGCCCCATTGATTTAGTAGCGTCTTTAAAACGAACGTTAAAATTATTCTCCCTGTGCAGCACTGCTCTGGTTCATTAATTACGTCACATTACCAACATAAAACTTGCAAAGCAAAAGAAAACTGCAGCACTGACTTGCAATTGCTATCACATTTTCTGATCCCAAAGCCGAGAACTGGCTGTGCTCTGCAGTTACAGCCCCTGCCCTCATCACTCGCTGCACAAACACACTCCAAGCCTCTCGCTGCTTGCAAAATAATTACACCACCACATTGTGTGTCAGGGCTCTTTACACTTCGCTCATAAAAAACCCTCTCTTTCAAGCTGCAACAATCTGTGTGCAAATCAGCTTCTAGGGTAATTTTAAATTCTTTTTAGATGTTTTTTTCTTTCCTTCTTTTTTTCTCAGAGGAGGAAGAAACCACGTGGCCCTCTGGTTCCTCAGCCATGCCGAAGTACTCTCCTGTGTACACAAGTAATAAAAAGATCTATTTTCCTTTAGAAATCTGCAGATATTGCACATTAAATGATGGCTGTCCTCATCTGTTAAGCGTTATGAGTTGGACAGGAGATAGCAAACATAAGAACTACATCACAATTGATTGCACTTAGCTGCAATCCACAGTGGGGGTGGGTGTCACCTCCCCCAGGTGACATGCTATGAAGTTTGTGTGCGTAGTTGGGAGCAGCAGTGCTGAGAGTGCCTGAGCCTAGACCCTGCAGCAGAGGGAACACAAACAGGGATTGGAGCCTCTGGTGCATAGCCTGGCTGTAGAAGCTGAACTGCTGCTTCACACCCAGCCCATGCACCAGGGGATTCTCTGCTCCAGCTGCTGCAGAGACCCTCTGCTGACACATGAATCACTCAGGCTACAATTGCCAGGGTTCACCTCTCACTTCATCTTTCCATGGTGGTCTATCCATCTCGGTCTCTAACCAGGGAGCTTGCAGAGTACAGTTGAGCATCAATTGACTATTCCTCAGTCTTAGCAGAAAGGGAACAGCAGAGTGATCATCTTCCCAGTGAGTCAGTGCTTCTTGCTGGAGGATGCATGACTCACTAGTTATCACACGGCTGCCTCCCTCCCCCACCGCTATGCCTCACCTCCAGGCTCTCCTATTCCAATCCCACCTTTACAGAAATCATCCTCATTCTTTCTTCCCATTACCTTCTTCGCTGTAACAAGCTTAGGGAGAAGGAAAACATCACAGTAGCCCTGTTTCCACCACTCAGGTGTCTATCTCCTGGCCCCTCTTGACATGCACACGAGCTGTGCAGCCACAAACCATCTGCAAAGGTGACTTTCAAGTGAGGTCTATTAGAAACAGCAATTCCCTGCTCTAATGCATTCATTCTGGGCCACTGGTAAGATCCTAGTGTTCTTCAGCTTCCTCCAACCCTGTTATGAATTCTCAGGGGTATTTCTGTAAGGACCCACTCCACTAAGCAGTTATGAACTTGATTTAAGGAAAAACAGTAACTGCTGATTGAACCAAGAGAAGAACCAATGAGCCAGTGTTAGAAATAAAGGAACAGAGCTCTTTGCCCCCCATCAGTTCCAGTGCAATGGTGCTCGCTTTTTGCTTCCTGACTTTTACAGAGGCCTTGTTATTCTCATCTTACCCCACTGGGCTAATTTTCCTCCAAAAAACCAACTACTGTTTGCTTGGGATTACACTGGGAAGATTACACTGGGAAGCAGTCAGGAAGTAACAGCAACAAAAAAAAAAAAAAAAAAAGCACCAAGATTTTGTGCCATAGAAAGGACAAACTGACTGTAATGCAGAAATAGGGACAAGAGAAGCCAGTGGCCTTTACAAAGAGAAGAGAGTGAAGGGGGTTTTCACCTTTTGGGACCTACAAAAAGTATCAGGATACATCTTTTGGAAATACAAGGTCATGGATTAGTGCTGGGTGCCAGATTCACCACACAAACATGCTGACTATGGACTCCAGCCCAAGCAGGGCTACAGTTAGCAGCCAGAAGCAGCAAGGGTCATTTGCGTCAACCGTGTGGGAATGGGAGGAAGAGCCCTTTACCCCTTTGTGGTGGAGTCTTTAATGGACGTTCTTATCTGGAAAGTGCTCCAGTAAGTGTTCAGTCTCTGCTTGGGGCCTCTAAGGTGTGATTGCCATGCAGACAGCCACTGCAACTTGCTCAGTAACAAGGGGATCGCTCCACAGGGAGGGACTTGCCCTGCCTCAGCCCACGCTGTTTTCCAAGACAGAGCGGCAGCTCAGCATCCCCTGCTCTTCGGAACATAACATCTTTTGCTGGCAATAATCATACAGCGCCAGCATTAAAAGCAAAATTTGACATTAGCCAGCCAGGCCTGGTTTCTCATCAGAGAACAGCTGAAAACCAAAACCCCAGCACATTTGTTGCAGTGACACACTGTGACAGCCGGAGCTGGACTGCTCAAGTCAGCTCCTGTGCATACCTCAATACCAGACAGGACAGAGCTTGCTGGTGAGAGATCCATAAGAGTACAAAAGCTCATCTAACCCCAAAGTTGGACGAGTAGAGAGCATGGCCAATACATCTGGTGGATAGAGTGATTCAGAGAAAATTCCTCAGCTCTTTAAAACTGTCCCTGCTCAGTGGAAATGCCAAATTGGTAGCAATTCTGCTGGCTTCTGTCTTGCAGTGAAATCTTTCGCCCGGAGCCGATTGGGATTAGCTACTTACAGGGCAGCATGCATGACACATCTTTGCCACAGCCTGAGTGAACAGAGTGCACTGCTCAGGGCAATGCCTGCCTCTCCCTCAATCTTGTACAACACCACACACACAGAATAAGGCACAGTATAAATAACAGCTCTGTCTCCCTCCTGATCTAAAATGCAAGCAATTTAAAACAGAAACCTTTCTTACAGAGAATAGCAGAAAGTGAGTGTTTTGAAGCCACTTTCTTCTCACTTGTTAACATTAAGCCCAGCCTTCTGCTCATAAATAATGCATACGGCCTCTTTTTCCTCAATTACACAGTAGTGTCAGATTCCACACTCTGCCTTCCCAGAGTCACTTTCTGTCTCTTCTGGAGACAGCAAGGCCCACTTGGATGTCTGCAGTAGCCACAGAATCATTAGATGAAGAGAAGCCTTTCCATGCACCAGTTAAAAGATACACAACACCTTTGTCTTGGAGTTTTGGTAATTATACCTTGCTAGATTGAAAAACTAGGGGGCAATGTGTTTATAGTAAATAGGTTTTGTCTTATTCCAGCACTCATGGTGCAGATTCTAAACTCATTCCAAGACGCAAAGATGAGTTGTGCCAAAGGGTCACTGAGCTGGGGTGCACAGATCTGAGAAGAGAGGAACTGGAACAATGCTCCTGTGGGCCTATGAAGGAGACAGAATGATCATAGGGAATTCAGTTTGTCAGGTGCGTCAAAGATGTGAAAACAGAAGAAAACAACTCCTTTTCCTATTCTGCCTACCATCTTTTTTGATTAATTTAAACTTCACTTATTGAGATGAGGAGCCAAGATTTCTGCTTTGCTATAAACAGCTTGCTGTCTATAGATACCGACTCATTACTGAGAGGCTGGCTGCTTTTATGCCTTAAACTAGGCAGCCAAAAAATGTTAGACTGAAGTATTGCATGTTATAGATTGACAACATTTAAAACCTAGATGGCCAAGCTACTGATACAATTTCCATACTCATTAACCATGACATCTCCAGTTCTCCCCCACAGCATTCTGTCAGATTTAGCCAGACCAAGAACCTGTCTTAGCTGCCAGAAATAATTTATTTACTCCTCTGTGGATTGGCATCGCCTGAACGTACTCTTACCCCTCAGAGCATAAGTTTATAGAAATCTCTTTCCCATTTCCCAGCTGTGCATCTTGCCTTCCCTGCACACACACACACGGTCTATTAGCTGTCCACAGCTATGCCCATCTAGCTGGCATGCTGCCTGTTCACAAGCTGCTCCAACGATTGCCCTTGAGCATAAGCCAGTGCCAAGTCCCCTCTCAGGAGTTCATGCTCTGTGCTAGCACTAACACGATCGTACCGGATGGCTTCACCCTGCATGCTGCTGACAACGACCTCTTGGGGACCCCAGGTCTGCTGATGGCAACAAGCTCCTGAGTATTTTCCAGGCTAATATTTGCCAGGTTGTATTGTCACAGCCGTCTTACAGATCAGTGATCTGTCAATAGCAGAGCCAGGCTTACAAATGCAGTGTGACACAGGAATCTAGGACTCTTGTGGTTCTTGGTATGAAAGACTTTCACGCATGGTGTAACACAGCCACTTGGGCAAAAGGTGGGTGCTGGGCTGGGCCAGGAAACCTTACGTGGGCATTCTGAAAAGGAAGAAGTTTAACGTGTATGTCAAAAGGGTGAATGACAGCATTTCCAAATAACTTTTTTTGCAAGGAGAGTAACTTTACCCACTAACACATCCCAACTGAGCAGGAAGCAGCTTCCCAGGCTCCTGCAGGCAGCCAAGGTGAATGCCAACACATCAGAGGACTGGTCACCCTCAGTGCTTCACAGCTGAAGTATCATTTGCTTTGTAAAAACCCATATTGACTGAGAAAGGAAGGAAGGGGAAAGAAACATTCTGTACTGTCAGTCTAGGGTATTCACCTGTAGAAAGGCACAACTAAGTTCTGGTCCTGAGACTGCAAGTTTATGATTATTGCTACCCACTGCACCAGCGTCAACAGGAAAAAAATGTTCTCA
The DNA here is from genome assembly GCA_013399055.1 of Ramphastos sulfuratus. Classification (NCBI taxonomy): domain Eukaryota; kingdom Metazoa; phylum Chordata; class Aves; order Piciformes; family Ramphastidae; genus Ramphastos; species Ramphastos sulfuratus. The sequence goes on from WBNM01035427.1 coordinate 18,531, forward strand.
CCCACCTTGTATCTCTCTGGAGAACAAATCGTGTCAGCCTGTACAGCCAGCATTGCCACCACACACATGCCAGGCTATCAGGATGCCTGAGGTGAAGCTTTCACTAGCACTGCGTTGCCTCACAAGGCATGTTCCCTGGCAGAAGGGGAGCAATGTATTAATGGCATCTACCACGTACCATTGATAACTGCTGGCTGTCCCACACGCAGGCTCATTGCAGGTCAAATTGCTCCTGCCAGTGCCAATGTGTTCAGCTAACGTTCAACAGGAAATGGTAAGAAGATGCTTTGCTTCACATTCTAAAGCCAAAAGAAGGAAAATACATGTACATCTTAAAAATCTTGCTTAAAGCATGAAACTGGTCCAAATGCTTCAGACTGAAGCGCTCAAAGGAACAAAGAAGAAGTCTTTCTGACAAACTCAGAACCCAGCCAGGAACAATGAGGCTTAGATTTAAAACACAACCCAGAACTGAGTTCTTGCAGTTCCTGGAAAATATGAGCACTGGACTGGTGCATTTTTTTATTCACTATTATTATCTCCCATAGACATTCATCCTGATCTTAACATCTTTATTGTCCACATAGAGCAAGTTTCCTCTCAAACAGAAATTAATGTTCCAGTAAATTTCCTTAGACAAAAACATTAAAAAAAAAATCAAACAAAAAATACTTCTTTATAACTTTTTAAAAAGTATACACTTCATGTTGCAATCCAAAGTGCTCTTTGTTTCAGTAAGTATAACTACTGAATTTTACAAAGAAAGAAAACTGCTGTACATGGCTTAAACAACAATTTCAGTCTTAGTTCCAGACTGATTACATTGAGAGGCAAATGCTAGGTAAAGTCAGGGTTGTTATTTTGCCTCAATGACAACAGGTCTTTGTCCTGAACCCTGCAGTCAATACCTATAAATATTCTGAATGTTGTCATAAAATTCTGAAAAACCTCTCTATCAGGAACACACACATAAGACATTCTGCTTTAAAACGAGTAAAGTTAGAAGCTACAATTCATTTCTTGGAGACACGAGACAATTGTTTTGCATGCTACTCATCTGACGTCAAAAATCTTTTTGTCTGCATTAGTCTTAAATCCTTTTAGCTGAACTCGTCAGCAGTGAGGACAGGGAAACCAGTATTATCTTAAAGCCTTCTGCATGCCACTCTCTCCAAGAGAAGTCAGACCCTATCGCAGAAAGACACCGATAGCCAGGGCATGTGTTGGGCTAAGGGCTGTTGCCCCTGGCTGAGAGAGCGCTCTCCACGGCCCATCTTTAAAGGAAGCTCAATAAATCAGCAGCCCTCCTGCAAAAATGCTGTGTGAGAGATGCAGTATAAATCCACATGAACATTTCCTTTCATTATCAGTAAATAGTCTTGGATTGGTTGAAATTGTTCCTGCCATTGATATCACTGATCTCTGAAGAGATAAACATGAGCTGATTGATGACTTGTCTGCAGGATCTATTTCAACCACCCCCAGGCAGGATATTTTCCATGTGGGTAATCATAAATCTTACTATTGAATGTCATCAAATGAAAGCAAATTAGGGTAAAAATAGGCCCAGTTATGTATTTCTTATTATATAATATTAAGGGAGATTTGTCAAAGATTGGATGAGCTTTCATTTGAATGCACAAGGAGTTTTGTAATGGAATCCTTCTGCCTACTTTTAATATATATTTTTTAAAAGCCTTGAACAGTCAGGCAATGTGAAGAGACTATCCCCTCAAAGCAGCCTGCTGTGTGGTCAGGTCTGGAAGGTAAGTTTCTCTTCATGACTGAGATTAAGAATCACATCCTTTCTCAACAGATACTAGGGCTGCCTTTTACTACCACTTTTACATGATATTTTCAGGTATCACTAGTACTATTTTATCCAGTTTATTTGCAAAGGAAGCAAATGGTATCCTTTCTTGTTGGTTAATAGAAAAGGTTTGAGGGGAAAGCTGTCACTCACTCCTATTGCTCCCAATTCTTTTCTAAAAATGACAGTAGAGTTCCAGGGAAAAGTTCTACCTTCATAATGAGAACAGCATTGAAAATCCTCATGCCACATTATTTTGTGCCAAGCTCAGAAATAAAGATCTAAGCAACTTTCTAGGACCTGTTACATACAATACAGCCAATGCTTTGTACCAGGCTGGCTGTTCCATAGAGGAAAGAAAATGTGCAAATCCAAATCTCACATTCAAGATGCAAGCATAAAAAAAAGAACTGTGAAGACAAGATTACAGGTTGTCCACTTACCAAATGTTGTATTTCACCATCGTATTATCTGCACAGTATCAAAAAAAAAAAAAAAAAAAAAAAAAAAAAAAAAAAAAAAAAAAAAAAAAAAAAAAAAAAAAAAAAAAAAGTTTGGAAAAGCGTGGTGTAGGGAAAGAGTGTAAAAAAAAAAGAAAAAAAAAAAAAAAAAAAAAAAAAAAAAAAAAATCAATAAACCAGAGAGAGAAACTGTGGAGACACAAGAAAAGACTGCAGAGAAAAACTCACGAGGCAACATTTTCCTGCTGCCTCTGGCCTCAGCCTATGGAGGTCAGGGAGAGTTTGGGCCACAGAGCTTGGGGAGAAAAATGACAGTGAAAAGCAATGTGAAGGAAAAGCAACTTGGTAGATATGCCCTGCATGGTCTCTCCTCCATGCAAAATTTTACTGCTCCACTCTGTGTGGCCTTTGGGAAAAGGAAGGTTCTTTTCCATAGTTGAAATGAGGCCTGTTTGATTTTACTATGAACCTGAATACCCAGATCAAAATTGCCATTTTTTATTGTTAAAATTCAAGCATTGCTTTAGCATCCAGGTGATTTTTAGCACCATGAATATACGTTGAGCTCCCTGGAAAGGGATACTTCACTCAAACTCGTCTGAGTCTACAGACTGTCACTAGAAGGAGCAGAGACTACAGTAGGTGAGCTTAGAGTCCCTATACTAAAAAAAAGCATCATGCACTGTGGCTTGAAAGAAGGTACCAAATTACTCTCCTAAGGCAAATTCTCCTCCACCATTTAATCATTATCTTTGTGCACCTGAACTATAAGAGAGAACCTTCATGTTTGCAACAGAACTGAAAGAAGCTTCACGAAGCTCTCCCTAGATCAGAAAAAAGCTCTTGGATGTAAAGCTGTCAACACAAAACTGGCCACAGGAAAGATAAAACCCCACCATCTGAAAGAGCAGAGAACAGAGGTGCAAAGTTCTCTTAGGCAGCAAGACCATCTTCTATTTTTATATATATTGAACAGGCAAAGCATTGGTGTTTTCCAGGAATGGGCTCATCATACACGCTCCTGGTAGGACAGGACTGAGGAAGGTTGTCTTTCACTTTGAGCTCATAGGGAATCCTGCAGTGTGAACAAGATCAGGCCACACTGCTCTTTCTGGGCAGCACAGCCAGAGATGAAAGCAGCTTTTAGATTTTGCTTGGACTTCCACATCTTGGCAAGCAAACCCAGGTCCTCAAGACAAGCCTGCTCCCTCTCTGTCTGTCACTATTCACTCACCTCACCTAAGTCCAGACAAAACCACACAAGTTCCGTACCCATGCCCAGTCAGAGTTGCTCTCTATGGCCACATCAGCATGGCAGTAGCTCTGTGATGTGGCATGGCACTGAATCTCCAGGGATAACAACAGACCAGAAAGCTTTTGTGAGACTATAGACTCTCAGTGGGGTGGTCAGAGGCATCCTCATCTAGAACAGTCCTATTCTAGACAAGACAAGGCTACTAAAAAACTTGGACCTTGTCTGTTTAAAACTTATCCTAGCTATGAGCTTCCAGGCAAACTCAGCAAATATTTCTTCTTCAGCACACCTGACTATGCAAACTGTAATGTCATCTTTGCTCCTGCCTTGTGGTTGAGAGACAGAGGCACTGTTCAGACACTTTCAGTATGTGCTCTACAGAAGGGACATAAAAGACTTTGGATTACTAGTTTGTTATTCTCCAGTCCCAGCTGTTACAGGACAGGTGCTATGTTTTTGGTGCATTCATTCAGAGAACATTTTCTCCCTGCCCCCATAACTGTGCTTCAGGCCGAAGCCGTATGGGGGTGGGGGGAATAAAAACTGAGTTTTTCAGTACCACATACAACTCAGTGCTTTGAAAGTGCATACAAGGAAATGAGGCAGCAATGAGGAGCTAGTCTGACCTGTAAGAAACGGCATCCAATTCCTCATTGTACCACAGTGTTCTCCTACAGCTTCAGTAAGCCCCACATTGCCAGGTGCAACTGTAAGAAGGGGGCAAAAAATTCCTAAGTATTCACACAATGTGCCATTTACTCTTCCAACAAGCAACTCTGTGTTCTTGGGAGGGTTTATTTTAGCCTCAGCCTGAATAAAATGTGGCATGACTCCCTGACCATTTCTGAGCAGCTCTCCAGCATCATCAACACGTACCAGGTTTCCATGTCCCACTGTTGCCATTTCACCTGCAGTTCGTGGCACACCAACCTCATCTCTATGACACGTGTATAGTCAAAATCACTGTGCCCACAGGGACCAATTTATTTTTCCATCACCTGTAGCTTCCTTCATTTTATGCAGGAAGAAGCTGGCAGCTTCTAACAAGGAGTGTTATGAATAGCATGGCAACGCCTTTCTTCATCCTTGTTAAATTTCTCATTTCATCTTGTGAAGTCAAATCCTGGTTTCTGCAAAGTCCCTAAAACAACCTACATTGATTATAATTGGATCTGCAGTTGGACTGCATGTATTGTATCTCTAGCTTTGCAGATTCATTACCTACTACTGCTGTCTTTCTACATTTCAGTATTTATCCCACTGCCCTGGAGGTTGTTCTGGCAGCTGGAGGCTGTGACAGTCCTGACACAATACACAGGAGAGATCCCTTCAGTACAAACGTTTCCTTTCATTCCTGTATGACCATGAATTATGGTTTTTGCCTTGTCCCTGTATGTATGTCAGCCCAGCTCTCCCGTTAGGAGCTGAGCAGACAACTGCCAGGCTGCAGAGAAAAAGCACAGTACACAGAATAGCATCCAGTATCTTTGGGCAGCTTGTGATTTGTATTCTGTGTTATAAGAGCCAGTAAAAATGAGCCAAAATATCAATTTATGGTTTCGGTCAGACCATTTGCATGTAATTTGAAAGCACAGTAATTCTGAATTCAGATCAAATTCCTCCTGCTGTTGGGGAGTAAGGAATAATACAACAGAAAAAAAACTCAACCAAAAAGTGATGAGGCTTCATCTCAACAGGGGAAGCTGCAAATTCCACTAGGATGGATCTAGTGATGGCTGCTGAGGATCTCTAGATATTCAGACACCTTTGTCAAGCCTGTGACAGATTCAGTCTATTTTCTTCCACTAAACCCAAGAGGCAGGCAAGTTCCATGGGTATGAATACTTCTCCCGTTTCTGCTACTTACGTTGATAATGACCAGTGCGAATCTCAGAGTGGCCTTCGGAGTGACAGATGCTGCCGCCCAACTTTGCACCCTGGTCCGTGAACTATGCTGTCCAGAAGTCACCGAGACCACTTTACCAACAAAACGGTGCCGTTGCGGAGCAGGACACTCTATGCACGTTGCTTCACCACGACGTATTGAAACCCTAACTGCCTGGAGGACCACAAATTTGTCCCATATATTTTAATACTGCTTTGTCACAAATGCCTAATAACAGTGCTTCACACAGGTTGCCTATTGCTAATGCATCCCCCCTCAAGGGATTATCTAAGTGCTCTTGGTACAAACTCTCTGATAAGCTTTGGAGGCAACCAGCAGCACATCTAGTGCTATCAGCAGCGCGTTATGAAAGGAATGTCATGGCAAAGTACTACCCAGTCACAAGACAAAAAACACCCTGGTGCTTACGGCAGGGTAGGAAATACCACATTAAAACAAAAAGCATGACAAGAGAAGAGTGCACACTTTGGGGTGGAAAAAAATCCCAATCACCTCTAAGCTCTTGGTTCCTTTGTCATCGAGTCAGTACTTTACAGAGAAGATTTGTTTGGAGTGAAAGGCTTTTCGTAAAGCTTTATCTTAGCCTTTAGCAGACAGAACTGACAACCCTGAAGTGGCAAAAACTACTTGCCAAGTGCCACGTTCGACGAACAAAGGAACACAACACCATGCACTGAGCAGCAAACTATCAGCTCCCAGGGGGAAGTGTAATTTTCACATCCAGTTTGCTACACCAGAGTGGGAGAGAAGCTCCAACTGTTTCAAATTCATGTGTCAAGTCAATCACAGGAACAGATAATATTGGAGTTATATAAAATTTCGGAAGGAACCCCCACCCACCACCTGTAACACTCACTCGCCACTGTCAGAACAGCTCTGTAACTGAAGACAGCACCAAGAGAAGTCATCCTCACAGCTTTCTGCCAAACAGATGATGGGATCATTACAATTTCATTTTACATATGAGCTGAGGCAGAGAATAAGTGTTTATTTTTGTTCTTGTCAGAACAGTATCTAGAAGTCTTCACTGGACTCCAACTGTAAGTGCTAGCTGCTTGGTTGAAGTTTAAAAAAAAATTACATTCAATCCTAAAAAACTTGAATTTTCAGGCTCAGCAGGATCTGCATGGAAGGAAGGAAATATTAGCAGTTAGCCCTACAGATTGTTTCAGCTTTTTTTGCTGCAAGACCTTGCTGTCCTTCCAAGGGAAATCAAATCAGACCTGTCTAGTTTCTTCCAAGCACCTTAACCAAGACCCTCCAAATGGAGTGATTTTTGCTCAACTAAACAGATGGTCTTGGTGTCAGAGCTAGGAAGTCAAAAGTCAAAAGCCATGTTCAGGAGAGTGGGTCTGAGAACCGGCAGCCTCCATACCAGCAGCCAGAGACAGTCCAGACTTTCTGCGGGGCACTGTAGTGTAAATGAGCTTATTCCTGCCCACAACTAATCCAGCCAAACAGCATTAACAGCTTGGCCATGCACTGAGGAGCTGAGTCTCTCCAAGTCTCCTCCCCCCTCCCCGAGAATTAGGACCTTGCACTAAGGTGAATTCTGACCCCGGGCAGGAGAGCTTAATGTGATCGGTAAAGCATTCTTGATAGAAGGCTCAAACCTATGGTCAGTGCAGAAAACTAGGGCTTCCTGATGCTGTAAGTCTCACCCATTCATCGTCCCAATAACCTTCCTTTCTTCCTCTGAATGCAGTAACTGCTAAAATCCATGGACTCGAGCTTTACACTCTCCTGTGTCGCAGTACACCAAGGAGGAATTGCACCTGCCCTGATTTCCCCATCCACCATTACCCAAATTAAAGCTACATCAGCCCTGTTCTCTTTCACAACCACTGTGTGAGAGCAAAGGGAGGAAACCACAAGGGAACAGATGCAGTGGTTTGAAGAAGAAGAGAGAATGAAAAAGAAAAAGATATCATTGCTCTCTGAAAGCATCCAGAAATGTTTCTATTCAATTCATTCAGGCCTACACAAGATCAGGGAGAGCACAGGACTACTGTGTGGAAAATCTAGGTCACATATGATCACAGCAGCACAGCTGCCATCATCTCAATGGCCATGTGAAGTAAGGACTGCAGCAAGGACCTCTGCTGAAGAGGGCTTTTTTTTTTTTTTCTCTCTGTCCAGCTTTACGATTTCCCCTCATTAAGGTGTATTTTCCGGCAGGGCTGTGAGTACATTGGGTCTTCAATTGGGGTGAAGGATTTAGCTATAAATCCCAAAGACGATTCAGTAAGTGGAATTTCTGTAGGATCGTTTAAATAGTTTATAGGCTGCCAGGCAGGATTTTAACCTTCTAACAGTGACAGGAACAGTGTTACTTTCCTGCTCTTTTGAGTGCCAACATATTTCTTAGTTCTCTTTGTTTCGTACCTGTTGTGGAAAGATACACATTGCTTTTCATTAAGGAAGCAGGAATTTTATCCTATTTTAATGCATCTGCGAAAACTTCTTGAAATTCTCTCATTTGCTGCTCTCTTTTTGTTAAATACACAGGTCTGACCCTGTGGTCTCTTCCCCCCCGCCCCCTTCAATCAGGAAAGTTAAAATAATGCATCCACATACACCCCAACAAAAGTAAAAGGAAGAACTAGGACAAGGTAGCACCAAACCGTTATCTTTTCTTCTTATATTTAATCAGACCCTCCATCACCCTCCCTCCTCTTTTCTACACCTAAATAAACCCAGGAAGGATCTAAAGCCCAAATACTGAACACTCCTGCAATTCAGAAGATTACAGGGAAAGGACAAATGTTCATGGGTGCCATGAAGTTAAGCCAAGCATCTTGGAGCCGCATTCATTAAGGAGCTCTGCCAAAACTCCTCACGCAGGCAGCTGGAGCAGGAGCAGCTGCGCGGCTGGGGAGCAGGAGGAAGTGATACACAGCTCAAGTCAGGAAAATAATGCACAGGGGGATCCTTTTGGTGGAAGCGAGGGTATTGCAGATAAACCATTAATAAGAATTTGTTCCCCAAAACAAGCAACCCAGACCAGTAGAGCAACAGGAAATCAAATCACCTAACTGCAAAGCAACTGACTCATGCCTATTGTTAGACCTGGCCATTTGTCTCCCAAGGTTTTCTAAGCCTGATGGTGCTGCAGCCTTTTCGAGCCCTGAGACCAGTACAACTGCTTCCAAGCTTAGGGGAAGAGCAGTGGTGACACTCGAGGCTCAGGGCAAGGGTTCTTTTGAGTCATGGCTGCTAATTACATACCTTAGTATGCACTGAAAAGACATTTTAATGCACGACACTCGCAAGACTAAGAACTTTCCTGACAGTACCTTAGGTAATATGCCCATTACCAGGGACTAGAAGTAGTCAAGTCTCTGACAGAATTAAAAAAAAGAAAAAAAACAAACAAACAAAAAAATCTAATCCTGGTTTGAGATCTTGTGTGCTGGCTAACCCTGGAAGCACAGCCCCTCTGCCTTGGGTCAATCCCACCCTATGTAAATTTGAGGGGGATTCTGGTGATCCTTCAGGGGTGGCCTATCTGAGATTTGGAGGGACTGGATGAAACAGACTGTTAATCTGTGCCAGTGACTTTTAGGCTGAGATTTTGCAAGTAGATTAGTGCTGTGCCGGTGCTGGTTTGAATTCAGAATTCTAATCATATGAACTAAGTAACTTTCAATCTAATTAAGAGAACAGTAGGGTTTGTTCTTAATCCACAACCATTTAATCTTCCGACTCATTAGTTGAGCACAGACTCTATGAATATGTATATCTGGAAGGAAAAAAAACAAAAAAGCTTTGACCTTGATGAGAATAACACACATATAAAGTAGGTGTGCACTCACCTTTCATCACACTCCCTTTATTATGTAGATTCAACAATTCCTATTGCTCTGAATCAGGCTATTGAGAGTTACAGGCAATCCAGCAGCCAATTAGGCATCAGAGTCCTGATGAACCACGGAATCTGTAATGATTAGCACAGTATTTACAGGCAAGCTGCCTCCTACCAATTTGCATGCAAATAAAAATGTATCCGTTGTAGAAGGCTGTACCAGGCAACACAACTAGTGCATCAACAATTGGGCTGAGAAAGAGAGAAAATACACCCAAAGACAAAAGATTCAGAGCACCACATAGGATTTTGTTTAGGATCCTGAATATACTGTTTCCACACATTAGTGTCATTCCTGCAGTCACTTACAGAAAACCATTCAAACAATTTTTTGGAGAATCTCATTTTACATACAGAAATATTCAGCCACATGATTTCTAGCACAGGATGAAGATCTCTACTGTCAGGTGTATTTTCTTAGTTTATGAAATGATTTCATACCCCTCAAAAAATAAACTCCTGCAAATTCTCTAACTTCCTGATTTGTTCTTTATTTCTCTTTTCATTAGCATTAATAGAGGGGCTTTCTTTGACTGCAACTGAAGTAGGGTTGCAGAAACCATGTCTTCCTTAGGCCTGTTTTGCTCCTCGTGCATTGAATTACAAAATCTCCCCAAAGTGACCTCAAAAACCACCCACTTTCTGCAGTGATAGCCATGTAGCTCTTACTGAAGTCAGTGGAAATTATGCTCAAGTACCTGATGCATTTTGGATGCTACACCTGGAAAATAGTGAATTACAAAACATTTGTGAAGCATGGACACTGGAGACAATTCTAAAGACCAGAGGCTAGAAAAGAGTCGGGTTCAGCGATCCAGCTAGGGTTGTTGTGTAGCTGTTGCTGAAAATCTTCCTCTGGGAGCTGAAACAAAGCTGGGGAGGGATCAGAGAAAACTGGCTCCTGTTCCTGTGCTCTCTTGAATTTTCATTCTAGGGGAGACCAAGCAGTCCTATCAGAGGGGTCTAGAAACAGGAAATGGGGCGAACTAAAAAAACACAGCAAGACATTGGAAACCAAACCTCATCAGACAAGAAAGATCCCAAGAAGAACCATGCCAGAGGACTGCAGCCTCCTGTTGCTTGCAACAGCTGTTGAGAATGAGAAGGAAAATGTGGATCTCTGTTACGTGAATAACCAGACAAAATCCAGCTAAAACAGGGAGTCCAAGACACAGAAGTCAGATGACGCTGTAAACTGACTGGCAGAAGAAAAACAAGGACTATATTTACTTTTCTTCTCCTGATCAGCCATTCTGCTCCTAGCTATTTATTGGCTCCATTGTTGTTTATTTTAAAAGCCTCCATGGACCAAAAATTCAACACACATCCCCCCAGCTTATGACGTGAGGCACTGCAGAGCTGACTCCTTCCCTCAGCAATAAAGCAAATGCCAGCAGAGAAGAGGGCTCTTTCCTGCAGAGACAGCACTGCCCTGAAGTGAACCAGTATCTACACGTGCAAACCTTCACCCCAAGTGGGGAAGACCTTTTAACTTGACTCTGCCAGTATCAAGGGGATTAAGGGTACCATTTAACTCTGTCCAACTTCTCAGCTAACAGTATCCTTGCACGCACCTCCACTGCTCTTTTGCAGCACTGGGCAAGTTCACTTGAGCCAGCTCTCAAGGCTTTTATCTTTAAAGCCAATGCAGATAAAACGTTTAGCAAGCCATAGAGATGCAACCTAAACCTGCTCCTCTAAAGTAACAGGCTCCAGCTGCACAAAGGATCAGCAATACCTAGTGCTTCACAAGGCCCAGTGCTTTCACTGAGGGATCATGGCCAGTGCTGGCCTCATTGAGACCAACCTGCCACGTCCACAGAAAAGCAGGATTTATCCACCTAGCAGCATCTCAAAACTGCAGCTTCTGTCAAGAAGTTGCTCATAAACATCAGCTGTTTCCAAAAGATGGTTTGTACTGGGGTGAAATGAAACAAGTACAGTTGTTGCATTTCTTTTTCCCTGTGGAGCAGGTTCAGGCCAAAGAAATTTAACCACTACTCAGCTGTTTTCTGCTGACATCGCTTGCATTCCTCTCACTTCTCAAATAACATTTTGGGACTCCCTGCCAGATAGTGCAATTTGATATATGCCCTGATGATAGAGGGTGGAGGGGAGGAAAGTACGTTGGCTAATATTTTTCCATTACAAATCTAAATGGCCCAATCTACAGTTTAATCTGCAATAAAAACAGCAATTTCTGAAGGCTGGGTTACTGATGTGGGGCCAACACTTGTACCTGAACCCTTACTTTTAAGAGGTTATGATAAGATTACTACCCATAGTATTTCCAAGCTACAGCTTTTGAAACCTCCTGATGACTTTTAAGTCCCAGACTCTTGGATCTCAAGACAAGATTTGATTCTGCTCCAAGCTGCTCAGCTGGCACCCAGTCACAGCACCAACATCCTTATTCAACCCTGGTGAGATTTTCCTTCCCAGCTACCTCTGAGATCCTTCGGTATTGAACAGGAAGGTTTGCCTTTCATGAACCCAAGTCTCAATGGCTGCCACCAAGGAAGGAAAAAGCCACCGTTTACCTAACAAGGGTTTTCCTATACTAATAGCAGGAAATACCACAAATACCAGGATGAAATAAAAATCCACAGCTCCTCCGAATGCCACATGAATTAGCAAGGTAAGGGCTTCGAATTTCTGGTATTTAGATGTCAATGCTTCTCTGTACATTTGGAAGTTCAAGGGTTTATTACTGCCTCTTATCCACAAATATAAATTTGGCCATTTTTGACTCCTGATCACGACAGCAGTACTGTCAGAATTGTTTTATTTCAAACATACTCAACAGGGATGATCATGTCAGGAAAAGAAAAAAGCACTGTGGCAGTGCCCCTGCTATACAGGAGAGAGAAAAAGTCCTTTCCTTTCTGCTGGGACTGAACCACGCTGGAAGCCTTGGCTCCATTTACTTTACCATCTCCCTGTGCTTCTCTTCCAGGACTGGGAGAACTGAAACATGATGAGAAATTTTACTCTGATTTCAGCTGGCTCTAGGACAAGGAGAACAGATCTCTCTGAGGAAAGACAGTTCCCAAGGGGCTCACAACTAAGAAGTATTTCAGCTGCCCTGCTATAAAAGCCTTGCTCTCCCCAAAAGCACAGCCATGGCTACTGGACACGAAGCTGGAGCACAGCCCTGGTAAGCAGCATGAACAAAGGAGGGACAGAGCAAGGACAGGCTCCTGAACAGACAAACTGTCCCTTTCATTCCTCACATCCACATCTTAGTGACTGTCTAGCTGTATGTCCTAGGAGATGGAGTCTGAACCCTGGTGCAGGCATCAAAAGCATAAATGTCCTCAGGTTAAACAAGACCTAGTAAATTTTAGACCACAGCAAGTTTCCACTTTTTATTTTACTTCAAGATTTATCACCTAATCTCAATTATATTATCACTAATCTAATTTATTTGGCAATCACCTCTCACTCAGGGTGCCCAGGGAGCAAATATCACTGCAGCGTGACAGAATGTGCCAGCAATGAGTCCTGGGTCCAGCCTGTCCCTTTACAGGTCCCTCAGGGCCTCTGCTCACACTGCCAGAGACTGCTGGGCTAACCTGATACAGACATTGCTTCATTCCTAGCAGTCACTAAAACATCTCCTTGTGAGGTATATTTATCCTGAGGTGTTCTCCAGTCCTTCACCCCTATGGGGACATTCTTTTGGACAGGCAATAATCAGTTCTCTCTATGGCTTACCGACAAGCAGGCAAGTTAGTTGACTTGGGGCTTCTATGAATAAATCTGCTTTTAGAGAGGATGTGAGAAAAACACGACAGAATTTGGTCCTTCTCATTCAAAAGACCTTCTCTAGCAGCAGAGTGAGTGAGTAGGGCAGATTCACCTTCAACATGATAATCTCTTGCTAGCTCTCCTTACAGCATTCCCAGCTTCTGCCCTTCACTGGATGCTGAGCATGAATGTGGGAATGAATCACTGCTGATCTTGGCAAAATACCAGTCTCCCTCCCTTTGCTCCAGCTTGGAATAATCCCAATTTTCCAAATGGCTTCAGTGAATCCAGGATTTAAGTTCAGCTATTAAAAAGTAGCGGGAACCCATAAATCACAGGCTTTATGTCAGCAAGCTCTTTGATGCATTTAAAACAATTACTGGGAAATATATGATCTTCCTAAAAATAACTATTTATGTGAACACCAGGAGAGAAGCTACTGTCAAAACAGAACACATGGACAATCTAATCTCCACCCCTCAACCCCAAAGGCAGGCACGAAGACTCTCTTTTCTCTCTCTTGCTGCTTGCAGCTATATTAGAATTGATAATATGCTGAAATGACACATGCTTACGATGATGGTAGAGCAGTATAAAAATTATGCAGTAAATTAATGTATGCCATAAATTAATGTATGCCTGCTTTCAAATCCAAGAGGGTGCAGATCACCAGCCCACAGGAGGTCATTTTTTCACCCATCATATTGCTCAGAAAATGGCTTATAATTACAGCTTTTTACACCAGCCTTGTATCAATGGTGACATTTCATTCCTGCCACTGATAGAGACATAGGAGTGCTAGAAACAGACAGAAAGAGCTAATCTCTCCAGTGAAGACAAGCTGAGAGAGATGGAGTTAGTCTGGAGAATAGAAGGCTCCAGGGAGACCTTACTGTGGCCTTTTAGTACTTAAAGGGAGTCTACAGGAAAGCTGGAGAGGGACTCTTTATCAGGGAATGTGGTGATAGGACAAGGGGTAATGGTTTCAAACTGAAAGAGGGTACATTTACATCAGATATTAGGAAGAAATTCTTCAGTGTGAAGGCAGAGGCAAAGGTTGCCCAGAGAAGCTGTGGATGCTTCAGCCTTTGAAGTGTTTAAGACCAGCTTGGATGGGCCTTTGCACAACCTGATCTAATAGGTGTCCCTGCCTAAGGCAGGGGAGGTAGAACTAGATGGTTTGTGAGGTCCATTCCAGCTCAACCCATGCTGTGATTCCGTAAGACGAAAGCAGATTAATTTGTTCTGCAGTTCACATCCTACTAGACATTTTCACCAGCAAATCTTTTCCATCCTGCCTCTGACAGTGCTACTCTGTGATGGGAATACACAGTTTTCAGCTTTCAGCTCTTGCTGATGTTGTTCTCAGGTTTCCACTACTGCTGTGGGGATGTCACTAGTGCGTGAGTGTGTGGCATACAGATGTGCTTCCCATAACAGCATGAATGGGAGTTGCCATCTCTGCTGTACATGTGGTGACAAAATAGGACTTGTATTAATTAAATTGTGGAAGAGAGAACAGGGTTTAAACCATAGTATCTGTCAGGACCTGGTATCCCAACCCAACCCTGGGGAGCAGGGAAGGTCATGATAAGATTCAAATGTTCCCTTAGAGTAAATTAAGTGAATTGACATGAAAGGGTTTGTGAGAACCAATGGAATCTCTTTGTAATGGACTGGAACAGAGGGAAAATGGGAAGAAAAATCAGAGAGACAGGGAGAGTTAAGAAGTCAGAGAAAAAGGACAGGCATAATCCAAGCCCTTCACTGCCAGGTGTACATCACAGCAGGGTCTTCTGCAGTAGATGCAACACGTGGACCCCTGGGAGTTGTGGTCCTTTTACATCCTATTAGCAGGGAGAGGGCATGGTCTCTCCAAATCACAGAGGCCCCTGCAGTGCAATTTCTGTCACGTGGTGAGCCAGCAGCTCTCCTCCAGACCTATTAAGGCCATCACCCTGTCTGTTCAAGACCAGGTATGTCACAACTAGATGAGACAATAGAGACATTAAGGGCTATCAGCCTGGTCCTGCCACGTGCGTTGTTTTGAGACAGAAGAGGACTGGGCTATCAGTATCACAGCTGCCATACTGATGCGTTACAGTACAGCTACCACCTGACCTGAGTGAGGACATATTGAGAAACCACACACCAGAAGTACATGAGCTGCAAGTCACAGGAAGCACCTGCACTGCTGTGGCATCACATGCCTAACTCAGTAATGTATCACAGTATCACAGTATAGCAAGGTTGGAGGAGACCTCAAAGATCATCAAGTCCAACCCACTCCCACAGCCCTCCAGACTAGCCCATGGCACCAAGTGCCACGTCCAAACGTGCCTTGAACACCTCCAGGGACCGTGACTCCACCACCTCCCTGGGCAGCCCATTCCAGTGGGGAATGACTCTCTCAGTGAAGAGCTTTCTCCTCACCTCGAGCCTAAACCTCCCCTGGCACAGCTTGAGACTGTGTCCTGTTGTTCTGGTGCTGGTTGCCTGAGAGAAGAAAGCAACCTCCTGCTGGCCACAACCACCCTTCGGGTAGTTGTAGACAGCAAATGTATCTGCATTGTATCTGCAATGGCAACAGAAACACAGAACCTCTGCGTTGTCACCAGTATTTTGCAGTGCTGCAGGACCAACCCCATCAAGGTGATTTCTGTCATGAAACAAACCAACCAGCAACTCATCCAGGGATGCTCTGCAAACCAACCCTTCAGTGGCAGTGTACCATGCAGCAGAGCTGGTCTAGTGAATCTACAGACCAAATCCACGCTGTTCTCTGGATCCTCCAGTATGCAAATACAGTGCTTCATGGACGCTGGGACCACAGAGACACTCAAGCCTGAAAGGCAGGCTTTTCCCACAATGGTTAGAGCAGGCTGGAACAGGAAGAGGGAGCTCTTCCACTGTCCCCTGCAGCAACCCAAAGACAAAGACATTCCTGAGTCCTGTCCCATCCTTCCCTATCTCTTATCTTTGCTCTCACAGCCCCAGATCCCTTAACCTTCTTTCACTGTTACTTCTATCAGCCCTTCCCTGAGAAAAAGCACATAGCTCGTGAGTCTGAAGTGCTGGGGTCCAGCAACTTGCTCTTCTGAGCTTCTCTTATCACATCTTCCCAAGGCTAGGCATGCTCTATAGTCCTGCTGGCAAGAAGCTACTAAGGAAAACAAACAGAGTTAAGCTGGTGGGGGGCATCCAGCTCCAAATAAACACAACTCTGGGAAGTAGGATTTACTGCAGAGAGCACTGAAAATCTTCGGGTTTGACTTCTTTATGCATCAAATTTTTGACTGTACGTTTTGTCTGCACACGATGAGCATTATTGGTGCAGCCCACTTAGGAAATCTCTGAAAAAAAGATTCAGCCTCTGCAGCACGATGTGGGAAGACGTCTTGATTTAAGAACACAGGCATTACTAGAAAGGGGAAAAAAAAATAAAAGGGTCCCTTACTGTTCTGACATATCAAAAGGAGACTAATGAACCACCAGTTCATAGAACGACCCCGCTCTTCATTTCAGAGCTAGGCTGGCCTTTTGTGTTAAGGACAGTGAATAACAAGAGCAAGAACAAACAGAAAGAACCCTTTCCCCCTGCCCAAAGTAAATTTTGAAATGATATAATTTAAAAACTACACCCTTCTGCCCTACTTTAAGGTCCACATAAGAACAGATGAAAAGTTTTGTTCCATTGGCAAAACTGAATCAAGGCTTTTGATCCTCAAAGATCTCTTAATCGCTTTGCACATCAGTTCTTTTCATTATTTCAAACATACTTGAAGACAGCTACTTTTCCTTTCTCTCTCTTTTTTTTTTTTTTTTTTAAAGGAAGGCAAGCCCCCCCACCCCCCACCCCCTTTTCCATGTTTGGGCCATTTCCCAGCCAGATCTGGCAGAATGGCAGTCATCTGTTTGTTCTTTACTCACTTGAAGTTTCAACATATACACGTGTTGATCTGCATTAGTAAAACCTATAAGGCACGATGCTTGCCACCCTAATTGTGCTAGCTCATAATATCCACCTCTTTGCCATTCTGGTGCATAAGAAAAGTTCCAAGGAAGATTATATGCTTCTGGCTAAAAAAAGAAAGTAGTTGTTGTTGGGATGATTGTTGGGTTTTTTAAAAAAGCTTGACTCAGAATTGGAATCTGTCACATCCAATGGAACTTAAATCAAGCTTTCTCCAAAATTCCACATCTCTGCAATTCCGGTAAGTCAAATGCAGCACCAAATCACCAGTTCTTAAGTAAAACAGGGACAGAATTATCAATAACCCCAGCCATATCAGCATCCCAGTGAAATGAGTGCTTAAACTGGACTCTGAGTTTTCCAATAAACATGTAGAGTGTCCCTTGGTTATTTAAAGTTTTGCTCCTGTTTCTTCACACTAACCAACTGAAAGGGCAGAGGCATTTTCTGTAATGACGACCGTTCTTTGTCTGCCCAGGACTTTGCAAGAACCAAGCTCCCAGAATTATAATACAAATTATAGACAGGAGAGATGGGAGGTGGAGTCAGAATTAGCCATCAAGGGGGATGGATAACATCAAAAACGAACTCCACCTGGAAAGCTGCATGTAGGCAGCAGAGCAACAGTTTAATGCGTTCAGAGCCTGAGGCATTATTTAGCAAGTGGGTGGATGCTTTTTGAGCCAGCTTCATCTACCCAAATGGTGTCAAAGCCATTGTAAACTGCCTCGTTAAATTCTGGTCCCAAAGCAATCCAGAGCTGAGGAGGGCCAGCAACAGAAGGCTTCTGGCAGCACTAACACAGAACAGGCATATGGCTTCTTATGCTACAAGATGCAGGTAATTGTACACTGCTCTGCAGATAACAGTTCTCATCTAGTGCAGTCAATGCAGCTAGGCCAGGATAGGCTGGACAGGGGTTTGAGTCTAGTGGAAGGCATCCCTTCCTATGACAGGGAGGTTGAGACTAGATGAACTTTAAGGCCCTTCCACCCCAAACCATTCCATGATTCTATGAACCAGATTAAGACCCTCCAGGATGTGAAAAGACACTGTCAGTGCAAGTGATCTAGGCTACAGTCAGACTCCAACATGTTTCCTTTTCATTAACAAGACGCAAGTCAGTCATTCTGGTAGACAAAAAAAAAACAAAAAACAAAAAAACCCCAAATTGACTTTAACTTCTGCTTCCTGAGTGGAGATATCAGACAGTCCAGTCTTTGAGCCTTCTCTACCTTGCCTACTCTCTTTTTCCTGCATTTACCCACTAAGGGGCAAAGGGAACTCTCTGTCTATAAATAGATACAGTACCTAGCTCCGCATTGTTGTACTGATAGTTGGGCTTTCAGATTCAGCCACAATAAACCTACATTTAGATCTTGGTCATTTATTCCACTGTGCTGGATGAGTCAGACGAAACACAGCTGAGACCACACCAGCCATCACTGCCCCACAAACCACTTCATCAGCAGGGAACAGAGATGAAAAAAACCAGATCCCTCTGACAACTGTCCTCCCTGCAGGCTTGTGGGTATCTCACAGGCAAAGAGCTGTCCCCAATACCAATCCCACATGGACCTCACAGAAGCTGTACACGTCCACATACCAAATGGAGAAAGGAGACCAGGGCAGATGAGCTTTCTCCTCACCAATTTTTAGGAGGAAACCACTGCCCAACATAACAAGCATGTTTTCCAGTGTTTACCAGAGCACCGGGCTTGACAAGAGAGGACTGAAAGGAAACCAGGGCTTCTAGCCACCTCCCAACTAGCTTTCCATACCAGGTACACCAGACATGGATTGGCAGCTAGTGTGTGGCAAGAAAGAACTGCTCCTAAGAGCCTCCCTGAGGACACAGCTTCTTCACCTACACAGTCACAGGGGTTACTGGCTGTAGATGGCTGCCATTCGAAACACCTTCCTTGCACCTCACTCCTGTACGTGCCCAAAGCTCCAGACAGGTTCTGCACTTCACATGGATTTCTCTGTGTTGTGCCTACTACTGTGCTTGCACAGTAATTACCAGCTCTGCCCTTCCCAGCACACGTTGTAACATTAAACCTTATTTTACTTGGCAGCTGGAGCTCACTTTTCAAGCAGCTGTGAGAAAAAGACCCCTCAACTGATGCAAATAAACATGGCTTTATTTTTAATTTGTAAATTAAAACAAACAGCTTGTGTTCCAGGCTGTGCAGTCCATATTCATCTCAATAAAACCCCACATAGAGCAAAGGAGACCTTCTGGCTTCTCAGAAGCTCTATGAGATGCCAGGGTTTACTTCTAGTGCTGCACACTGCTAAGGACAGAAAACTTCATAAGCATCTCTGACCCATTTTTGTAGACCCTCCATGAAATTTGAGGCCGGCTGTGCAGATTATTGTTTCCACTGAAATGAAAGTCTAGCTGGAGGTAGGAATGGAATCTAGAGCATAAGCTTAACCTAGAGAGAACTGGAACTATGGCACAGATCTGACTAGGTTTTTGCTCAGTCTTATCCCTTATGGTGAGGGGGGCTTATCAAGACACATTTGGGAGCCAGCTCTCAGCAACAGCAGTTTGTTTCTCCAGGAACAGTGGGCCTGAATGCCCAGCATGCTTCTATACTAGCTAGCCTAATTTGCAATGGTGGTGGTCTTATTCCTAGCAAACTTAAACCACTGAAGCCCAGAACACCAAGTTTGTGATGACCTCAGAGGTTACTGGAAACACACAAGCAATGACAGATAGACTGATGAAGTGCCTGCAAGCCTGGAGTCACTGAGTTGCCTTCATGCACGGCTACAGCAGTAGGAGCAGCAGCAGCAGATGGAGGAGGGCTGTTCAAATGGCAGAGCTGGTCCTTCCGTCAGAGACATACGGCTCTAGCAACAGATGAAAACAACCAGTGAGGAGGTTTGAGGAGAGCAGTCCTGGAACACATGTGAGAAACAAATGCAAGGCTGAGCAGTGGCTCGGTATCTTTTGTTGCTCCTGGCATGGCAGCATGTTGGATATACAGGTTCTTTTTCAAGTAGAACCAAGTTTAAATGAAACACCTGATGAGTGAGTATTTCAAACTAGGTCCTCAAGATAGAGAAGACAGCCAAAAGCCTGGGTCCTACAGTCTCTAGCATGCTACAGGTCTCTCTCACAAAGTAAGCCCCAATAGGTGAAGATGCACCAAGTATGCACAAAGCTGCCAATCTAGATGTGCCCACACATGCTGCTGTACTACAGAAGGATGCCAAGAGCAGAGCTTCTTGATCTAGAAAGGCATGTAGGCAGGCAATGAAAGAACTTCAAATTTGTGCTAAGTTCTTTTGGCATATAAACTGTATATACTGTACAAATATATTTAGTTTATGTATTTTCATGTTTATAAATACATATACATACACAAATACATGTATAAAAATAGATTAGTAAAGACACAAGGACCTGACTCAGGAGTACTTGACTCAGTTTATGTCCCTCCCATAGGCTTTCTGTAAATGTTTAAGAAACCTAGTGCCCAACTCTTCCTTGGGATTGAATTGCTACATTTACAAAACAAAAATGGCAATTCTTCACCTGTTTCTGGATAAAATCCACTTGCATCAGCATCTGTATCAATAGAGCAGCTCGGGCCACTAATTTCCCTGTATGCTAAATATTGCTGCACATGCTGGAGAATGGGGAGGGGTTGTCATTCTACAACTGCTCTTTGATGCTGTATTGGATTACTGTGACTGGGGGAAAGAAGAGAAAATCATGCTGCAAATTCACAAGCTTAGGATATCTTGTTCTAAAGCTGATCTGTGCAACTGGACGGACTAGAAAGCTTTGCTGTGGAGTCCGGAGATAGAAGGCCAAAGTTTTTGTTAGTCTCTCCTGTGGATGCTTAAACACAGCAGAAGATTGTTTCCAGTACCTCTGCCCACCAGCTTTTCCCGACTCAGCCCTTGCTTGTGGGAGATTTGTGCAAGAAGCCAATCTGCTATTCTAATGCAACTCAAAGCCAACTCCTTTAGAGGACAAAATAGTCAGAGCAAATTTCCTATCTGCTTTCCCAAGGTCCCTTCTCTCAAACAAATAAACAACAAAAAAAGAAGTTTGTTTTTATAGAGCTTGGGTTAAACAACCAGTCTTGGAAATGTACTGAGTGGAGCAATCCTCCAGCACCACCCAAAACTAGCCAGCAAATGAAAGCTTGCCAAGGCTGTTAATTTTAAGGCTGGGGGGGAAACAAAACCTATTGCTACCATCTGCACTAAGGATATAGAGGCAAAGAAAAACCCTGCTGTGTGAGCAGAAAGGTTCAGCATAGCAGAGACAACACAAACCATATGAGACACTTGTTAAACTCCCTTCCTGATTTTTTTCTTCAACATTAAATGCTGCAGGACAATGATCAATCGATTCAATAGAAGCTTAAAACAAGACCCTCAGGACTGCCAGTGGTGCAGG
This sequence comes from Ramphastos sulfuratus, assembly GCA_013399055.1. Taxonomy (NCBI): domain Eukaryota; kingdom Metazoa; phylum Chordata; class Aves; order Piciformes; family Ramphastidae; genus Ramphastos; species Ramphastos sulfuratus. The sequence continues at coordinate 39,977 of WBNM01035427.1, forward strand.
TCTCTGTGTTCTTACAGATTCAGACACACTAAGGCCTTGCTCTCTGGTAAACCTTTAGGACAACATGAATAGTTTGCATACTCTGAGCCCCAGAGATGCTTTGGATCTAAAAGACCTTGTGCAGAGTGCAGTGGCCATGAAACCCATCCTCACAGCTAGAATTCGAGATGCATCACATTTTTACTGATGTTTGTACTGCTTGGTTTGTGAACCAGAATAAACAAATGAGCTTTCAAAAAAGAAAGGCAGTTTGGAAAAAGCTTGATCTACTGTGAGCCCTTTATTCAGCTAATTTTACCCCAAAGGTGACCATGACTACAGTGTGTGCCATTTCCCAAGTGAAGAAAATGTCTCTCTCTAATCCTCCCGCTATGGTGGGGACTAATCAGGTCTATCTGCAGGGCTGGCCCCTACAGCTGCACCAACGTCTCAGGCTGGAAAGCTGGCAAGAATACCTTGGTAGTACACCAGGAGGCTCTGGGAATTACATTTTCCACTCACCCAGCGTGTCTCCGGAAGGCCATCTACGGAAGAGAACAGAACTAGCATGTTGCCGCCCAACCCTCTGGAGTTTCTCCTTTCACACCCACTGCCAAAGCACAAACACCCTCACCCTGAGCCAGATTCTGCTCTTCTTTATACCAGCAAAACCAAAAATTCAGTAGTATCAGCTACAGATTCTTGCTGCAACATCTACTGACCAGCAGTTCAGAGGGGAAAGCCCTTCCTCCTACCTACAGCAATGCTGAGCACTGAATCTCCCTTGCCTCAAACTGGTTACAAGAAAGAAACATCCTAGTGCTGTCCGTGGAGCAGCACTGCTGGCATTCACTCTCCCAGACTGGGCAGTGACCCCAGGACATGTCTAGGCTTGCTGCAGCTTGTCTCTCAGCTGAACTTGCAATGGTGCTGTGGCAGCCCAACACTTTTGACTTCACCTCTGAAATCATCTGTGATTTGCAGAGCTGGCAGTGACAAGCGGTACAGAATTTATCAGCACTGCAGTTCATTTTAGTGAGGGCACACACAAATTCGGCTCGGCTGGATTCACTCATCCCCTCATCTGAGCAGATGTGAGGATGGATATCCGGTGACCTTGTTGAAAACAGACTCACCTGGAGAGATTCAAGATGTTTGTACCAAAAGCAGAGTTCTTCCAAAAAACAGTTTTCACTTGGTGATTGCAGAAATCCTCTCTACAAGGAAAATCCTTCTGCACGTAACAGGCCACCAGCAGAGTCTCACACTCAGAGAGACATCTCTGTGCTGAAAGAATACATCTGATTTCTGTAGGTGCCCAGAACAGGACAAAAAGGGCCCCAGGAGCCCTGACTCCAATATCTGATAAAGACGACATGTCACCTTTGCACTATGTTCACAAGACTGCGGGAGTTGGGGGATCAGGGCTTCTTGTAATACTGTACCCGACTTGAGGCCTACTGTCCAGGACAGAAGTGGCCCTGAAGCCCAAGGGCTGCCATTGCATGAGCAGTCACAGCCGTGTGCCCTGAGATGATGGACAGCTGCAGTGTAAGCAAACCTCTCTCGGTAGGACTAACTCCAACTTAAAATTGAGCTTCTGTTTCAAGTCAGATTTTCCCCTCATGTGCCTCATCCTGCCCAGAGACAAAAACAGAGAAAGTGAGAAAACAGACCTTTATTACCAACTGCAATCCCCACTGCCCAGCAACCAGCCCTACACTCCATGTTAGCCATGTAATAAAACCCAACAACCCACAGTATCCACAAAATAAAATATAGACAGCCTAAGCCTTTACACAACTCGGGCAGCAATCTCCATGTGTTTGCAAGCTGGGCAGAGCAGAGCTGCCGTCCTTGTCCTAGACACTGTCTAACCTCTTCTCCTACTGCGAACCTGCTTCAGCACTGTTGATGCAGGAGGTGAGCATGCTAAGTCCAGCTAACCTGGGGCTGCAGGGTCAGGTCTCCTCTCTGCCCTGCTGAATAGGATGATCCATGTCCAGGATTTCTCATTTCTTACCTATACAGAGTGGACCATTTGTAATGTTGGTTTTCTTTTTTTTTTTTTTTTCCCTGCTGGAAAAGAAAACAAAAGACAGCAGATCCAGGGATGGCTATAACGAAATCGTTACATCAGGGTTAAATTGCCAGCCTGTGTGCAGCTGTGGTGAGGAACACGAGTAGGACTGCAGTCTCCTGTTGGCATTGCCCACCGTAATTACTCCTAACCAAATCATGGTTACACCCTGTTCTGTACAACGCTTTGGATTTCCAGATTCAAACACATCTCAGATGGAAACAGGGCCTGTTTCTATCCCTCCTGATGTCTATAGCAAGACTTCAAGGGTCCAAAGTCCACACAGGACTGCTTATGCAAACTTGGTATTTAACAAATGATTTGGATGAGCCAAGGTAAATAGGCAATGCAGACACCAATGAAAGTAAAGAAGCAGTTTCAACTGAAGGAGCACACTATGCCTTCACATTATTTTACAAGAAACACATTAGCCCCTAGGGAAAAGTGTGAGGACACAAATCTGGAGTCTTTATAAAAAGACCTAGTCTCTATCAGGAGATACATGAATACCTCTCCTGGGCACCACAGATACACATCTTCTCTACCCATCCATGGCCTTAAATAGGAGGAGCAAAAATGTCTTTAACTATTTCCCATCCCTTGTCTCCTATTTCTCTTCAACATGCAACATCCCAGGGGATCATTCACACTCCCAGGGCAGGACTTCAGCCTGTGATCCTGAAGTCCCCTGGATACAGCAGGGAAGCAAGTGAACGACCCTGAGAGCAGCACTGCTCCCTGCTCAGTAAGTCCCTCAGGACAGAACCACACCCCACTGCTGGCCAGTTGCTGTGACAGTGGAGCCCCAGAGTCTGGGCTCTAAGAAGCACGTTCAACCTCTGGCACATACGCCTGCAACATGAGCTCCATCATTTCCACGTGGGGCATCCCCTTCTGTCTCCTACACTGCCTACCAGGGCCACCATCTTAATCCACCTGTTCCGAGCTGTTAGCTGAGAAAGTGTACTCCACTAACATGAAATTCATATACAGATTCTGATGCTACGAGGCTGTCACAACTCTGCCTGCCTGCCTGCCTAAGGTAGTCAAAATTTCTGGGAAGAAAGCGTGCTGGAGCTGCTGCAATGACAAGCTACAGTGTAGTCAGGCGTTAGCCCCCAGAACCACTCTCCAAAACAGCAGTAACAATCTAGCTAGGAATTTGAAAGCCAGTGAGGATCTTCCCACAAACAGGCCAGCCCTTTGGCAGATGGGGGCAGAAGGGCCAGGGCTGAACACAAACACAAGCTCTCATAAGGCCATAAAGAGCTTCTGTTTCCCGACACACTGCAGCCGAGGGAAGGCGGAGGCAGAGAGAAAAGCAGCAGTCTCAGGCCACGTGGCAGGTCAAACCACCGCCCAGTTTGCTGGCATCCTCTAAAGTTTAAATATGCTTTGAGCCAGCAGTGAATCATCCCTGGCAGGTAAGAATGATGTTAATTTATGACATGCCAAGTGCAAGCAGATCTTTTGGTCTAAGTCCAACGGTTTTAGTCTTATTAACACACGGCGATGGCTCAGGTTGCAGCTGTGCACATTAAACTTTGGCAAGTGGCATTTTAAACAATGACAAACTTCAGAACAATCACTCCACACGTGGAGCCAGGCCAGGCAAAACTGAAGGGTGGCAGAATAAAGGTCAAGAGGGTAACCTGTTTGTCTGGGAGAGGAACAGGTGGCCCGCTTGGGTTGCTGCAGGGTCTTTATACTGTCTGAAGGACACACTCATGGATCTTTTTAACCCATTAAGCTGCTTAAGCCTTTCCTTACACTGGCCTGAACTTCTAGAGAGTATTAAATCTTAAAGAGCTTAGTAATACATCTTCAGGAAAGCTCTCCCCGGTGCTTATGCATTCATGGTGCACATGACGCACTATGGAAGTGAACATCCTTCCTCTGACAGCAAGACCCCTCTGGCAGCTGAACCAGATCCATGCAGCTGTAAGCTTTAAACTGAAGCACTGCAACAGAGCAGGCAAGTCACACTGGGAACCAGAAAACACATTACCATCACCACCACACTGCTCAAGAGGCCTGAGGACACTGTGCTTTTCAGAGCCAGGGGAGAAAGATAGGTTACAGAGAAAAATGTCCCCTAATCAGTTCCTCCTTTACTGGCCTCACAAGGGACACTGAGATAACCACAGCTGCTGAGACCCTGCAGCAGCCTTGGGTTGTGTCTAGGGACCTCAAACCACATCCCTCAAGGGGGCTGTGTAATAGAGTAACTTCTGAGTGCAGCTTCTTACCTTGACACCTGGACAGAGCGAAGCCAACCCAAACCATTTCTGCCAGCTGTGTTTTCATCAGAAAATATGATCATGGAGACAGAAAACACATTTTCACAGCAGAAAACCTATATATTCCAAGACATTTTTCAGAGCTGTGTTTCTCGATTTGAAATATTATATAAAAATAAATTTTTGAAGTGTCAAAAGACAGATGTTTCCAAAAGAAGCATTAGAACGTCTGACAGAATCACAGAACTGTTTCAGCTGGAAAAGACCTCTAAGACTGAGCCCAACTGTCAACCTACCACCACCATGGCCATTAAATCATGGCCCAAAGTGCCGTGTCTACACATTTTTTTGAACACCTCCAGGGACAGTAACTCCACCACCTTCCTAGGCAGCCTGTTCCAATAATCATCTTATACTTACAAGCAGATTTTTTTCCAACAAGATACTTCCCTAAAGAAAGAATTTTAAATGATGAATCAGGTCTTGTTAAATGAATGCAAGCCCTTAGTTACACAGGAGATCTGATCCAGCACACAGCAGGGTGTAAATTTATAGAGAAATAGTTATCTCTGATTTAAATTCCAGGTGTGTGGATATACTTACCCCTCAATGAAACTGAAAGAATTAAATTATTTTGTGCAAGGCACTTTCATTCTGGAATAGGAGCATCTACATATGATATTAATCAAGAATAGCTAAAGCCACAGTAAGGTCTCAGGCTCCTGACTGCAAATGGAAACAGTAAATTCATTCTCCTTCTTGCAGCTTCTTGCCACATAACACATTAGATCCCCCTGGATATATGTACCTGTAAGTAAAAGACTAGTCCCAGCATGTCTGTGAACACCTCATGATAATACTTCAGTGAGATGGACTGAAATCAATATTTTTCAGCTTTGCAGCTTGGGGCCAGAGAGCAGTAAGTTGGGCAAGGATGTCAGACAGCTGCCACCCAACACAGTAGGGAGGGGAAATGGCTTGGCACTAACCTGGACAGAAATTTCCAGCTAGCATGTATCAGTTCCTGCGCCATGTGAGATTTCTTGAGTAAGGAAGGAAAAATAAGAGAATTCAATAGAGCTTTTCAATTCAAACCTTTTCCCAGGTATCCTTATAAGACTCAGACATAAATTTGGCTACAGTTTAGATAGAGCTACTGGAGATATTTGAGCTCCTATGTTTCATAATGGAGGCTTTAGAGCCAGAATTAGATACTGCTAGATCAAAAAATCTGATAAAAAGTACTGATTTAATATAAATGAATCCATTAATTTAAGTCAGGTATCCTCTATTCATCTCCAGCTAGAACAGAATCTGTATTTGTGATCTAGATGATTTTACAGGAATGTGATTAGGTGCTTTTGCCTGATGGAAGAATTTGTGTCACTGTGCAGGTAACACGCTGCTTTAATATTAATGAAAATGGACCACAGCAAGAGTTTCTATACTGGCTAAAAAGTATAATTTTTCAGACAGGAGTGAGGACTGACATAGAGAAGGAGGGTTGTTACTGGCAACTCCACAGGAAGAGAAACAGAAGAGGTATTACGCTGTAAGAGTAACAAGTGTATCAGCAGAAGTATAAAATCAATCTTCATTCCACAAAGATGTAAGATAGAAACTAACCTCCTACCTAGCAGTTACTCAGTTTTTTTAGAGACAAAGATATGGAACAGCAAGGTATGCACATACAGAATAATTAATCCTTTTAGGTAGGGAGCTATTTACTGCTCACATTGTTTTTCACACTACTTTAACAGGAGCACTTACCTAGAATTCATACTGGTGACTTTGCCAGCCCTATTCCAAGGTAGGCTTTCTCCAGAAAGTTAAAGCTCTTTTTCTTGGTAATTCTTCTCTTCATGTATCACCTGCATTGACTTGGCTTTTCGCAAAATGAAATTAGAGAGCCAACAGAGACAGGGCAAAAGCAAAGGCAGCCAAATTCAAGTCCATGCTCAAACTGTTTTAAAACTTCAGTGCCAGAGAAGCAATCACAGGTATCACAAACTGACCCAAGAATATTCAACTTGATCCTTCTAATTGCTTTAACAATAAAAATCAATGGTTAGAACTCTAAAGTATAAAGGAAATCTAATGAGACTGATGGAATAACTGTAAGTGCAGAATTATAGGAGCCAGAATGTGGATCAACAGAAGCAGAATGGGGGGGTATTTGATACTTCCATTAGTTAATACTTGCCCCTGGAAGGAACACTGGTTACATTTTCTATCACATTGTTTTCATAAGATACAGTCAATGTTGTCAGCATCTTCAGATCATATCTCCATTTTACAATGAATTGTGGTTTTTAAACAAAAGGTTAACTTTCCAATGGACCTTAGGAATTTAACAATGCATTTTCCCCTTCTTACTAAATTAGGTTGATTTGCTCTTATAAGAGTGTGCTCAGAGAACATTCATAGTACCAATCAATAAACAAATAGTACTGTATTTTTCATTGCAAGAAAGCTTTCTCAACTGATTGGAAGAGAATTTAAACTTCACAACTTTATGAGCTTCACAGGATATGACAGCAGAACATCTGTAAGGCCCTGGTCCTTATACTGCAGTAGCAACAGAAGCAGCAGCCATGACTGACAGCTTTCTGTGACAGAAGGAGCCAGTCAATATTTACATTCCTCATGAACACACAAAAGAGCATCAGGGTACTTGAAAAATTAGCCCTTGATTGCCACTTGGAAGGCATCATCAGAAAGTCAAATCACTTCAGCACCTCCAACAACAGATCTGCTTTCATTCTTGAGACTCAAGATCTCTCACAGATGTGTCAAGGTCTTTTGCCTGGGAGGCAGGAGATGTCTGAAGGGCAAAATGGCTGCTGAAATAGCATGCTATGAAGGTTTTATTACTTCAAATGTCAAAAGATAGACAGCACTCGGTCAACTCTTGCTCTTTCATGCTGAAGCAGCAGACAGAAATCTGATAGTTATAAAAGGCCACTCCTAGGTTCCTGAGCCAGTTATAGGGAATACTGACAGGATTCTTCAGTGCAGAATAGAGAGGGATCTACTGCAGTGTTACGTGATCACTGGTGTTGGGGGACATCGATGCAGTGGTTCAATTCAGCTCTCCAGTTCCCAAAATGTTGCCACAGAGAACAGCCCTAAATCTTGGCTTAGAAGTGACAAAACATGCAGTGCCTTTCCAAGTGAGATCTCAGCTCCTCTCATTTCCTGCATACAATAGCATTATTCAGCCACTGAAGTTTCCACTTAGCTTGCATTTATGCCAAGTACTTTTAATTGCAAAGGAAAAGGATGTTAAGCTCTCCCATTTGTTTCTTTCTAATTCATAAGGGATGAAGTAGTGGTTGGTAAAAGTTAGAGGTTAAGACTTGTTCTCTCCCCCACCTTCATCTCAGTTAAGGGACTTTCATCCTCCTGCTGCCTCACAAACAGAAGTTACCTATTAGAAGGGCAAGAAAAGTGATGTTATGGTTTGTCAAAAAGGTAAGTCATTGTAAACTTACTGGCAAACAAGCATCAGGAAAGTCTCATCAATATCTAAACCCTTTCAAGGCATCCATTGTAACTGATGTAGAGAGTCATGTTGAGCAACACAGGTCTTCAATTTAAGGATGGATATCCTAGTGTTCACCCAATAGATGTACAGTAATTCAGACAGCATCCAACTCAAAGAGCTTGTCAGATGGATACAGAGTAGCATCATGGACTGAGGCAAAACGCTGCACAGCAAGCAGTGAAATACCTCGAAGAAGAGATGCTTAATTTCTACTTATTTTTAGCAATTTTGTTCCTGTATTTGTTAGATGAAGGGAAAAAGCTGCTGAATGTGGTTTAGTAAATAATACATGAACCACAGCCACATCTCTGGACTATGAGGGTGGCACTTAATGCAGCCCTATTGAAAGTTCTTTTTCTTTAGATAATCATGGAAGGGTCTAGAGTAACATTTCCATATGGGTTCTCCTCCTATTATGCAAGATCTGGTGAGCTACACTGTCTGAGGCAGACAGATTATGTGAATCGGTGTTTTGGGCCTGGCAGTGTTTAAGAAGTGTCTTCACCCCAACCTCTTCAGCCCTGGGACAAGAGACTTACTAGGTTATTACTATGCAAATGAACTGAAACGTAAATTAAATGTTACATCCTAACATATCTCTTAATAGCCCCAGGAGCAAGAATTCAGTTAAATTTAATGGACTGTAATTCCATCCAAAAATATAGTTTATTAACAAGCACATATAATAAACTGCACCACTAACTTTAAATAAAAATCTAGCGAGCTCACCTTCACACTAAGTGGCACTTGGTTAATACACAGCAGAAAAGCAATACACATATGCTTTCAACAGACATAGAACAAACTTAGTTGCAATCCAAGTTCAAGTTGTAATCCAAAGAAGGGCACATAAAAGCAAAAGCAATGAAGACTTCACATCAACCTTGGCCATTTCTTCTCACCAGACCTTTGGTCTCTTACAAAATAGGTCTGTAATACAAAAAGTAGTAAAAACTCTGGATTCAATTTACTCAGCCTCTTCCATCACAGGTTAACTGTAATATTTTGCGACAATGTGAATAGTATTAAGAGGGAGGTAAGAGGCAAAGATAGTTATGTCTTAGAATTATGTAAGTTCAGCTGCAGATACAGAGGCTGCCCAGCAGCAGGTATGGACTTGAGTGTCAATGTCCCAGTTCTTGCAAGAAATACAAGTATCAGGAAACACATTCTTCTCTCTCAGCAACTGAAACTTGATCGTTCTCCCCTGACATCAAGAGAAATGTTCTTCTGTTATCAGTGGTACTTTGGTGGGGCTGCAGTGGCCTTCAAAAAAACCAAGAAGTCATCCTCTCTAGTGAAAGGTTTGTCACTGTTCAGTCTTCTGTTTGGCTGTGGTGTCAGTAAAACCTGACATGTTGTTACCACACAGGTCTCAGAGTGGTCTTGTCCTCCCTTCATGCCAGAAAAAAGGATTCAGCAGAATTTGATACGTAAGAATTGAAGCCAACTTGGCAATAAATAGCTCTGCTCCACTCAGCCTAAGATCTTAACCTCACCACAATGAAGTAAATAGAAGGTTTTTAATGAACTTCAGTAAGAGCCCAAGAGAAGCATCAGGCCAAACCAGAAAAATACACACTTCTTGATATTAGACCTTGTTCTTCGAACAGGAAAGAAGGCATTTGTATTTCTGACCCTCGGGGAGAACAACAGGAAGCTTCCAAGAACAGTGCTCCAAATGGAAGTGTCCACGGTGAAACCACTCAAGTAGGATTTTTAAACAAAGCTAGAGGTTCCTCTCTTTCCTTTGTGGCAGAACAAATAATTATTTCTAAGCACTAGGGTCCCAATTTTACCAACATGGTGCCTGTCATCACAACAAGCAAAAATTATGCCTGTGCTCCCTAATCACATTAGCAATTAATCAATGCTCTGAAAAATTTTATAGCAGTAACAATGGGTTAAAGACTTACTTTCTCTCATTTCTTTCCTGCAGTGTCTTTTTAATAGTCTCTACAAAAAACCCCAAAGCAACAACAAAAAAGCCCCACCAGAAACTTCTTCTCTTCACACCCTAAGCAGAGTTAAGATCTACTTTTGTGACAAAAAAGTTTTGAAATGATGGTTTTTTTCAACTGCTGGAAGCAGACTTTTTGCAGGAAAAAAATTCTCTCAGTGTGAACTTGATGAACAAAAGCAAGCAATCAAAAAACTACCTAGAAATAAAACACACTAAAGGAAGTCCAAGTGTTGTGACACCTCCTATTGAAAAACAAGTGATGCACAGTTCAATCAGCAACAAGCTCCCTCTCCCCGCTGCAACTTGCACAGCTGGCTCTCATGTTAGCTACTTATGAAATACTCTTAACAGTACAACAACTTTAGAAAATTTTGGACAAGTGAGAATGGAGTTATTTTAATCTTGAACAATATCAGTCAATGCTAGGGATGAATACAAACACTGTTCGCATAGAAAGAAAATAAATCAGAGAAGGATGAATTTAAGCTGCATTTTCAGTCTGTGTCTTGGCTTTCCTCTTCCTTGTTTTATAAAAATAGGGTATGACATTTCAGCATCAATTGCTTATGTAAGAAATTTATTCATCAAACATTCCTTTCTTGAAATATCACCTATTAAAATGTTAGTTAAGATTCAACCCACTTATAGAAGAGACTAGAATTTTGTCTGAACTGCACTTGTAGACAATAATGAAGAGACTGATATGCACTCGATAGAAAATAGATTATGGAAAAAAGAAGGAAAATAAAAAATAGTTTTAAAAAAATAAAATCATCGAGCTCCACTCTTACTGACTTTTACTACTTTACTGTCTGACTCCCAATAAAACAAATATCAATGTCTTTTAGCTGACCAAAAGATGTAACTTCAAGATTTGACTGTATTTTAAAGGCTGTAAGTTGCTATAGAAAGAGGACAAAACTTCCAACAAAACAGCTCCTTCGAAATCAGAGGAAGCCACAGTAAAAATACCAAAAATTCTTGATCAGTGTACTGTATCAAAAATTAGTATTTGTTAACACTACCATAGTTCTCTTATCTTCCATTTAAAAAAAATGGATTCTGCACTACACTTGCACATTTCTGACAAAGGTATAACTGTACATGAGTAATTTACATGTCAATTGTGTGGTACTGAAGGAAAGAAAAAAGCTGAAGATTCATTTTGCTGTTTCAGCAGCAAAGCCTGTTGGGTGGGAAGGCCTGTTGGGGATACCAACATTGAAACAAACGAGTGAAATGACAAGAGTCAGAAATCCAATAGCACAAAGCCTGCTTGGACATGGCTCTTTCCCCTACTGCAAAGCAGATTTAATAAATGGGATTTATTTTAGAAAGTTTCACAATTCTTAAACAGTAGATGATACTTGCATTCCTGAAGGATTAAGTTCTACATTTCTTAATGCTAATTCAACTCCCTAAAACCAACCCAATAAAACCAGCAATGCTTTTTTACAAGTAACAAGCACAACCTAAAAATTCCACCCTCAAAACTGCCTTTTTGGTACTCTTTTAAGCTCTTAAAGATACTCTATTTATTGAAGAGATGCCAGGAAGCCTGCAGCGGGAACAAATGCTTCTTTGGCAAAAGGAAAACATTTTAATGCCTGCTCCCTTCGAAGTATGCACACCTCACCACAACATATGCTAATATACTACCAAATAAGTCTCTTTATCTTGCCATTTTTATAACAAACTGTTTCATTCATCTCTATTTCAGCGTGTAACTACCTACTGCACAGAGCAACATATTGTGCTAAATCAACAAGTAGTTTGTAACTAAGAAATAGAAAGTAATAAAGGACCATATTATATTAAAAAAGAATATTATATGTTCCCAAACAAGTTAAGAGAAGCTAATTTTGTATAAACTGTTTCGATATAAAATTAGAATTTCAAGGCCTGCAGACAATTTTGAGCCTTTTATTTCTATCCTTTGTCCTTTATTAGAAATGAACAAGATCTAAGAAAAAAAAGGATTCCCACAAATATGACAGTGAGTGGAAATTTACACTAAACCTGCCACTAATACAAGAAAATAAATGTTGCAGCCCTTCTGTGAAGATATCTAAGTGTGCATATGTGCATGTGATACACATACCTCCCCCTGGATTTCCATCCAGCCTTCCTCGAGGTACATACTCCACTGACACACTTCCAAAAATCAGCTAAATGCTGAATCTAGAAAAAAGACGAAAACCAACTCTTTGCAGATCTGCAGTCTGCAACTGCAAAAATAAATATAGATAAATATTTGCTACCATAATACTGGTTTGTTTTGTTCAAGTTAAATTGATACTTAAAGTCATCTTCTTCCTGAAGAGCTCAGAGAAGAAAAAGGGGAAGTGCTTTTAAAAATAAAGAACCCCAATGATGAAAATAAAGAAAACACTCCCTCAAACATGCAGGATCAAGACCACTCAGTGCAAGCACCAGGCCTTCTTTACTCAAACAGGGTCTTTAGTCTCCAGACACAGCCCACTTACTCCAGTTAAATCAGCGCAACTTCTAATGATACCAGAAAGAAAGACCTGCTTGTAATATGTGGATTTAAGTATCACAGATAAGTGTGAAAGGTTTGGTATACAGCTGCAGTAACTCTACGGGGGAAATTATTAAGATGGGAGGGAGAACATAAAGATAAATTCTGTGGGAAGTCACGTGGATCCATCTAAACTTCCCATAGGCTTTGATCTATACACCTGAATTCAGCTGAAGGGGTGAAGAGGATGGGGAGGCAGTAAGTGAAAACTTGTCATAATTGAACCTTCCCCCTGGCCCCATCAGAGGAATCAAAATGGCCTCAAATGACACAACCTGAAGACAGCCACATTTGAAGAATACTGGAAATCCTGAAGTCAGAGCTTGTGAATTTGTTTGGTTTGCATGCTGTCCTGGAGGAGAGAGAAGTTAATACTTCTAAAAGCTTGGTATTTACACTTCCGAAAAGTTTGTGCAGTTCATCCAAATTTGATAGGGCAGGATTTAAGTGCCTCTTAGTGTTCCCAACCAGGCACTTCTGCTGCTTTGGCACAGGCGCGCACACAGGATTCCAGTACCAATGGGATACGACGTCTAATGCAGCTTTAAACTGGCAGCACTCCTGAGTAGTTCTAAATGTTTATCAACTCAGTAGGTCAAAAGTCTGCAGACACTGGGTGGAGCAGCAGTATGCCACAAAACTAACAGTTGTCCTCCTAGAAAAGAAAAAGGGGAGGGGGAGAGAACAGTTGTCAGTAAAGATTAAAGCTGCTGGCCCCATGCCAGAGCAGACAATATCCTGGTTCATAAAATACAGGATTAGCCGATCTCAACACTTCAGAAAAGGTTCGTTTGCTCTACGAGTGCCTGGTACAAAGGCAGGGAAACACTGCATGGGTTCTCTAAACCCTTCCTGGTTTCTCATGTATTCAGTTTAAAGCAGCAGCAGCATGTGGTTTTTCTTTCTGCAGAGGGTGTGGCTGAGTGTTATAGCCAGTAGGTTTAACAGCTAAAAGGCAAAGAGTGGTAATTCTTTGCTTCAGCTCTGCTCGTGTGTTTCTTAAATTACTGCTTGTAGGCATGAAATGACTGAAGTCCAGTGTCCTCCTTTGGTTCAGCTAAGTGAACTTGGGTCCAGATCTTCTGAAAGGACAATCAACAGGCAATGCTGTCTGTCACGTTATGGCAGGTTATTACAGCAGGGGTGGCAACGTCAAAGTACAATAGCAACCTCGCTGTGCTCACTGTGACCCTCCTCCTGCCCCCTTCCTGGCAGGGACCTAGATATCTGCTTCAAAAGACATTAAAACCTGTTTTTTGCTAACCCAGAAATCACACTTGGCTCAGTGCTCGTGTCGTCTGTGCTTTTTCAGACACAAAAATCCAGTTCAACACTTAACTATCCTTTCCTCTAAGAACGTGATACAGAAAGCCAGACAGAAGTTACTGGCATGGATGTGGCATGTGCTAATCAGTGCCATTCAAACATTCAGGATCCCTACCCTGTGTGTTTTCATGGTCACTGTAAGCTCTTTAGAACAGAAACCCTGCCCTTCACATCTTTCTAAACCAGCTATCACACCTCTACAATTCCACATAATCTTGCCATGTCAAGTGCAGGAGCTCCAGAGATAAGAAGGACAGGCTGCCCTGTTGAGATCTCCTTTTCCATGGATTTGCATCAAATGTCAGCTACTTAAGACTGCATTTATTAAGGCATTTTCCAGAACACAGTACATTCTTATCTAAAGGGAGGAAATGATAACCCTTTGCTAAACAACTGAAAATCATGCAGAAGTAAGTCACTTCAATTAATATATTTTAGAATGCTAATACAGCATCCATCCAAATTTGCCCTATAGTATGTCTTTATTGAGCTGTAACTTCATTAATTCCTGAAGGTGTTTATCATCTCCTAACTTAAGTTCTACAATGAGCAATGCTTAGCAATTAAATAGAATGTAGAAGTTCTCTGTTCCAGTTCAAACTCTCTCACTGTGGCTTATTGCAGATAAAACAAGGATTTAGTGACCAGCAAGTAGTTTTCCATCACTTTCTTCAAAAATTATACTGTTCAATGCCTGAATAAATTCTTTACAGCATGATTATAACACCTTATGCCACTCTGAATATTAAGCTAGTAATGTGGATGCCACTTATTTTACTCAATGGGAAAGCCACTGAATTTCAACCTATGAGTAAAGTGTGACAAAGGCAACTAGAAGTATGCAATCTCTACAATCAGATCTTTCTAAGAAAGATGACTTGTCCAAAATAGCGTTTATTTAGTCTTCTGGCTGCTGTCCAGATTTGGCATACCTAAGGTGTTTTCATTTCATAATGCTGAATTGCCAACAAATCAGATTCCTATGCCAAAAAACTCACAGCAAAACAATCTATTATGTAGCTGTGGAAAACAGGTACTATCAACCTGAATCACCACTTAATCTCTCCTTTTCTTGAAAAATCTTCCTACTGTAAAGCAGTTTATTGTTATGGGAGACAACTATCAAAGCAATGGATTTCAGCAGGACAAAAACTAAGTGGCATTCTTGTGCATTACACACACCAACAAGTGCTTTCAGAATCACTGGTTTTCAGAGCACCTTTCTTCTGTGGTCCCCACCTTCAGGCATATACTTTGTCATTAGTGCCTTGATTTTCTACATAGAACCTGAACCTCACATTTGCTTGTTTTACTCCATGTGACTTTTCTTTAAACCTTCCTTATTAGGCTTCAAATGGTACTGTACTTTTGTTCAAATACAACCAGTTTAAATATCTTTGATACTGCTTCCCCATTGCAAAATGTGGATTTATTGATGGTATGGCTCACAATAAGCTACAGTATCAACTCAGACTGTCTTAATAGCAGTTAAGGAAAGAACCACTGCAGAGCAATCTGTGCTCACCTTAAAGATATTTTAAACCTCTGTCTATCTGACGGCAATATTCCCTGAACCATATCCCAGTTTTGAGTTCCCTCTATGACTGTACTGTCCAGCAGGCTGAGAAGTCTGTGTAAGCTTGCCTACTTGACTTAAGGAATACTGCAGGCACATTCACAACTGCTGCAACCATAAAAACTGAAATATTTTTAAACCAATGTATTGCTATGAAATGCATGTTACAATGCAGAATACTTCCACAGCGTATCTCAAGTTAATTAGTGTGGAACGGAAAACCAAGAATACTGTACTGCAGAACATTTAAATTAAGCTCTGCCTTCAGAGCTTTTTCCATCTTTAATCCTACAGCACTTTTACTTGGTGGTGGTACTCCTCTGAAGTTGGAGTTGAGACCATCAAGAACTGGTCTCAAATGTTAGCTAACATTTCCTTCCCAAGGCACAGAAATGCTGTGCATGTGCTGCAGTACCACAAAAGAGTCAATCCCATCCTATAAAAAACCTTTCCCTATCTTAAAGCAGTTTGAAATAGGAAAGTGTGGTAGCCCTTTTCATATTGTCCAACAGCAATACTGTGGCTGTCTAGTAAATACAAGATTTGTCAACTTCTACATGCAATCATAGGACAGATCTGAAAGACTCCTAAGTTAAAGAAAGTAAACCCTTCAGAATAGCCTTCATTCCATAAGGTGTTTTTCTTCTTAAATAAAACCCCAGTGTAATTTCCTGTATAATTACCCTTGATGCAATCCTGCCATTGGAGTTTCCCTCAAGGGAAAGAGCTTTGGGTAGACAATAGTAAACATAGGCTGGCTGCAGCGGTGGCAGTGTCCCAAGGGACAGTGCAGCAATTCCAAGAGGCTTTTAGGTAGTGAGATTGGAGTCAGAAAGTTCAAATCTAGAGCAGAAAAGAAACAAAAAAGGCTTGTAACAAAACAATTGCACCATCAAGTCAAACACAACAAGCATGATCCATGAACAAGTCAAAAAATCAGCTGTCTTACATTCTGAAAAGTCAATAGAAAGTAAGGTAACACAAATCACCACAATGAGGGTGAAACATATGGTCCTACCATGATATAAGCTCAAAATGTTTAAGTTAGGTACTTAAGTTTAGCATCTGTAGGCATAAGATAAACTGAGCCCAAAATATTCAAGTGAAAATATTATAGCACGAGCAAATAATAAACCACACTAATATATATTAAAGCAGTTTTAGACTCAAAGATGACCTAGACAGGTGTTTATTACTAAGTAATACAATTACTCAAATATTTCAGTAACCAGTCCAGCAGGATACCTATGTTCACTGAGAAGTCCAAATTTCACCATCAGCAAAAAAGCAATCTGAAATATTTAGAATTACTTGAAATACAATCCAGCTCAGCATAATTCTTGTGGATCTAAACAAAGAGACCCCTGTAAAAAGATCATCACATTCATAATCTCCTAGTGTACCCCTACATTTTACAAGGTGCCAGGGTCATTTCCTGGGCAAGAGCAATCACTTTCTCAGGCTTGGCCCAAACCACATAGTCTTTTATAAATTAAAATCAACATGCTAATCTCCATTTGGAATCTGAAAGACAGCCAAGACAGGTGAATGAGTTTAGGTGCTGAGTAATCATGACAAGATGCGGTACCTGATAAATGAGTTTTGCCATATCACACTAGTTACAGCTTTCAAATGCTGTAAGGTTTAACCCTCCCCATACACAATGTACCACAACAGCCTCAGCTGAGATGACGAGCATGAGAAATGGTACATTTGCGTCAGAAAGAAAAGGTCACATTCTGTAGCCAAGCAAAGACTGAGGAAAAGTAGTCCAGTTGCTGCTGTCATCCTTACCTTGCAGCCACCAAGTATTTAACAGCACCCTTGAAACTGCAAATTTAGGCAGTGATAGATCAAATCTGCTACTTTAATCATATGTGCCACCTGCTTCCCTAGCACACCATTATCTTACACCTGTCTGAGCTATGCATTATTCCTGCCTCACTAAAACGAGGGTGTTGCCAGTGGTAATGCACATAGTCTTTAATAAGGTCACTCAGAATAAGATCTATATGTATATATATGTAAATATAGAGAAATCTACATACTACAGTGCAGCAAACTAAAGTAGGCAAGACATTTAAAAACACATTTTACCATCTTTTGCAGGTTTATATCTATATCTGGCTGCAAGTAGATATAATCCTCACAGCCTTGTAAACCATCTCCAAACCATTTCTTAAACTGATTTTTCAATGCTGTCTTGCTAGCCCCAAACTTCACCAACATCTTCAGAAACCACATCCACAGCCATATTCTAGCAACTATTGTGCAAGTCACAAATAGGTGAAAAAAGTAGTTACTGGTAGTTTAAAAGATCTTGCACCTAGTGTTCCCAAACTCCTTTTCAGAGGCTAGAATTTTGCAAATCACAATGCAACAACATTCACCATTGTGTAACTTTGGTGCAGTTAGTACACTGATACTAAATAAGTAGAAGCCTTCCCTCTCCTCACCATGTGCACAAATACTGGTGTACTAACTGGTCAGTTAGTATGTTCTCTGTCAGTAAACACATTCCCCATAAAGCAGTGTCATTCCCTCTGAACACTTGTACAGTCATCCCACTCCTCAACATGAAGTGTCTTCTGCAGTGTATTTGCTGCAGACCTCCTTGTACGTTTTTTCTAGCCAAGCAATAATTCAGCAATTACAATTTCCTCCAGTGGCCATGGTACAAGTGACTCCTTATCACGAACTCTCTTAATCTTTTCACGCATCTCTCTATCTTTCTGCTTTCCACTTTCACCTCTAAAGCTGATGGTGTCCCAAAATGCCATGAATAGGAGGGAGTCACAACACATCTGAATCTGACAGAACCTGAATCTGCAGGTTATCATCAGATATTGCTAACTCATGTGACTGCATGATGCACAACCAGATGAGCCAAAGGCCACTTCAGAATGAAGAGTCTGAATTGGGGCAGAACTAAAACAGCTCAGCTGTCATGCTGTACTGACATGGCCACGGGCTGCTAACATTTCTTTTGCCTTATGTATAACAAGTCTGCCAGTTTAGGAGTGTGCTGCCTGGCAAGAAGTTGCATTGTTGGCTGATGCATCTAATCTTGCCTCAGGAACTGTATTTCTCATCTCTATTTTCCATTAAAGTGTTTCTCCTGCAAAAAGCATCCTTCTTTATACAGTCCTCAAGAAAGAAACCATTTGTAAGCACCTCTTGACCTTAGAGATAGCCATTGGATTTCTATTGGGTTTTTTTATTTGTTTTTTTTTTTTTTTCATATTAGACATTTTTGTTCTAATACAGCATTTCAAACATAATTTGATTAAATTACTATTTTAAAATATTAATCCTAGACCAGATCTTGGAAGAGCTATTTGCAATGTTCCTATTGCTGCCAGATAAGCCACTCTTTTGGTAAACTGAAGAACATGAGAATTTCTTACCTTTTAAAAACCTGTAGTAGGTGCTATAGAGGGTCCTCATGGCCAGCTCTTGCAAAGGCAGTACACGATCTGTTTCTGTCCCTATAGATTTCACCTCTGCTGGCAGGAACACAGTTAACTGGCCCGATGAAAAAGAGAGTAGTTTCACTTCTGAAACTTGAATTGGAGAACCACAACTAGGAGGACACAAGATGTTTAAAAAGTGGTTAGAATAAAAATAATAAAAACAACTTTAAGGGGAAATACAGATGACCAACCCAAGGTATGACTGTTTTTCAGTGCAGTGCCCTTCAAGGGTTCTTTGCAGAGTGCAATATATACTGGAGTTGGACTAGATGACCCTTAAAGGTCCCTTTCAAACCCAAACTATTTTATGACTCTACCTTGACACATTTTCTGTAGACTCCCACCTTCTCTGATGTGCTAGCCATGAGACATCTGGAGGTCTTTACTTTCAAAAGTTGAAGAAAAGAGAACACGTCCCAAAGAGGTGAAGCAAGTGCACTGTATGCCCCTTCCTTTGCCAACACACTGATCTCTTTCAGCCTCTAAATGCTATTATTATTAAATATTTCATGAAGGGGAGCAGTTTCATACCCAACAGTTGGCTTCATGTATCTTTGATCAACCTGTTGAGAACAGTAAAGGATTTCTCAAGTATAGTACGTGGATGGTTCTTTACCATACCTGTCCCTATCCACAGAGCTCTCTTGGAGGGTGCAGGAGATTAAGTGAAGGAAAACAAAAGAACATCCTAAGCTGTAGCAGGAAGACACCCTACTAGCCTTGTCCTTTATAAATCATATAAGGAAGTGGAAGGTTATTTGGACCCAAGGAGAGAAAAAACAATTTTTGTAAAAATAATAACTATTTACATGGTCCCTGCTGCAAGCTATCATACCAAAGAGACACGCATAGGAAAATTCTACTAAGAGGCTGGGGAAGTCAACAGGGGAATTGGAATTGTTTATGACAAATTAAATTTGAAGCCAAGAGCAACTTGTTAGGGCCAGTCCTAACAAACAGAACAGAAACACAGATTTGTCAGCCTTCCCAGATATTGGACCTAAAACTGAGGTAACTACACTCGACCTTATCTGATGTGAAAGAAATCCCATAGTGCACCTCTGATAACAAAGAATCTCATCTCTTCTGATTAAAGGAAAAACAGCCCAGAGAAACAGGAAAAGAGCAGCAGCATCAAAAACAAGTCAATAAGTTTCTTGTTTAATACTTTTCCGCAAACCATTAATGGGATTAATATATATTATTGGAACTTGGAGATCAAATACTCCAACAATCCATTCCTCAACAATCCATACCCAATGCATTAGCTATCATAACAGATAAATCTATAATAATGTATTTTCCAGTTATTAACCCCTTATCAGCCTAGCTAGGAGACACACCCATGAACTCACTGACTCACTGCAGTTTCTGCAGTTCAGAGCTGAGCCATGTGATCTACTTTATGTACAGGGTGAGTCTATTAATGTCAGACCACAACACTAAAAACCAAAGTAAACAAGCAACGCAGCCCATCAAGAGGAGTAATCTAATAGACATACACCCTTAAATCAGAATGGATGAAGGGAATCAATCTCAACCAGTGTGTAATACCAGGTGCAAGAACAAATAATTAAAAAAACCCAAACAAAATCCATGGGGCTTAAAAAGTGGAATAGAGGATGAGCTAACTAGCTGGAAAAAATGGAGCTCCAGAAGAACACTGGTGAATAAATAACTGAGGAAAAAAAGCTGTGACCACCTATTGGCTGCCTTCAACAAGACTGACAGATACCTAGCTGGAGACTGTGAAATCCAATCTGCAAAAAATAAGATCAAAATTTATTTTGAGTGATGAGATCATCACCTCTTATATAAAAGATTTTTTCAGTCAGTCTGACTGCAGGATTCCCAGACAGAGATTCATTACTTACACAATGCAATTTATATTCTATTTTCAGAACTCTAGCTTTATGTTACTAACAGCAGCATGTCACATTTTATTCTCCAGTGAATGACCAGACTGAGCACTAAAGCCTGGATCTTCAACTCTCTCCTCATCTATGAAACCTTGCATTGGTCACTAATGCTTTATCTTTGATGTTTCAAGACGGTTTCACAACTTAAAGACAAATACTTGTTTGGTATACGAATGTCACTTTACTTACTAACAATTATTTAGTTTATTCTTTATTATTAAGGGGAATTTATTTTTTAATCTACAGAAGCATTAAAGAATTAATTTCATTGCAACACCTGCAATCTTTTTCATCTCTATTATACCAGATCTATAATATTCTCCATCAGAAATACTAGCAGCTACATGCTCACCAGCAGTGTGCATGTAATGACAGCAAAAAGAACTGCTAATATCTTCACAAAAGGTCAATGCAAAGAAAATTTTTTCAAGTGAGAATAAAATTACCATTACAAAAAAAAAAAAAAAAAAATTGTTCGAAATGACCTGAAACGGGTAGGACAGGTGGACCAAACTTGTTGGAATATTTCCTGCATTATCACTAGTGGTTTTGGTCACAAACAATACAGTTATACTACCATTAGGGTCAATTTAATATCTGTCATTCCATTTACAATCAGTCTTGAAAGAACAAAGACTAGGAATTATTTTTCCTGAAAAATAAAATTAGTAGAATTTGGAGGCTGCACACAGTTCAGCAAAATTATAATCCAACTGCAAGTATTTAAATATCACACAACCAGCTGACATGGGAATATCAGAAAAACCTTAAAATGCCAAGACTCAGCATCTCACATATTGCAGGAGAGTGCACGCTGCAGAGAGGGAATTTATATTTAATGCGAGATTTGCTGAGAGAGAGCATACCAGAAATTTATAATTAGATGGTAATGGGGACAATCCTCTTCTGATCAGTTTTACACCAGTAAGGCTCCATTCATCAGAGGTACTGATCCTAATTTATGCTAGTGTCAGTGCAGAAAGAATTAAACTAGTGTCCTAGACAGACCACTTTTTTCTCATATCCTAACCACAAACACGAGGCAGCCTAGGATATTTTTAAAATCCACATGTAAAAATATACCTGTCAATCCGTAATTCCTAAAAGAAGCTACTTATTTCAGTTAGTAGGTACCAAGACCTATAAGAGTCTGATACTAGAATGTAAAATAAGTGATGGGGCTGCATGTGATATTCTAAGATATGGCCCATCATTTACTGTAAGAATTTATGAAACGGATAGATGCTGCTACACATTAAAAAATATTTTGTTCATTCTTTAGTTCTGGAAATTCTCTGAAGCTGAATTTTTGGCCAATCCGTAACTGCAGCCAGCATTTAGCTTTAAGCCTTTCATTATCATTACAAATTACTTCAAAATAACTGTACTGTCTGTTACAGTTTAATACTAAAATACTGTAAGTCAGCAATTAATACAGAAGATATATTGCAAAAATAAAACAGAACTGGGAGCTGCAATAATCCTCTAAAAGTAACATCAGTTCTGAATCAATCACAAACATGCAAAAATAATCAGTTGTATCACATATGAAGCTATTTATGAGAAATTTTACAAGGACCAAGTATGTGAGATCACTGAATTAATTCATACCTACCCACTGCAACCGATGACTTTATTATACAGGTAAGATGGGAGGCCTTTCAGGTGAATATTGTTATCCACATAAACATACTGCAGCTCCCGAGAACGACCTAAATCTGGGTTTAGAAAAAACAAGAACGGTCAGGAGAAGGGATGACATAGTGACAATCATAACCAAAGCAATTCTCTTTTAATTATAAATAAGCTAATCTGACTCAGTATAAGCAAACAAATTAGTAGTTCTCAGTTGTAAAATTTCAGCCAATGGTTTTATTATGGATGAGCTGCTTAGAAAATAGCATTTCAAATAACTAACCCAAACTGAAACTCCTTTTCAGTAACCCTGAGAATTCCATTATAAATAATTAAATACAAACACTGTCAAACTCCAAAGTCAGTTTGAAGAAGCAAAGGGACAATTGATTTCAGATCTATAGCCCATACTTCAAGTTCATAAGGTTAAACCTGCTTTCACTAACTGACATCATGTCACTGAAATCACTGCTCCACTGTCTTTGGTAAAGTGGTAAGGACGTAGAAGAATGTGGCTTGTCTCACTCTTTTCTCCAAGAAGAGATACTTGTCTAAATATGTTAGCCATAACCAAATACAACCAGAAATCACCCAGAAACAAGTCTTTGTGATGATGCAAATTACAGCACACAAGAAAATATACAAGTATTAAACTGCTGGATATCATACAACAAGTGCTGTGGCTGCAAGGAAAGGATCAATACATCTGAAGGTGTGCTTTTTAAATGACTTATGTTAAAATATTCATGGCTGGCAGTCAAAAAAAGCAAGTAAAGCATGTTTAAGCCATACCTTCCTGGACTAGACATATATATATATATATATATTAACATACCTCCAAATAGGACCATACAGCTATGGAATAATTTTATATTGTTTCAAAAACTCAAGTGGGAAAAATTAAAAAAGAAATTTTAGGCTTCCAGGAAGAACTCTTTGAAACTGGAGTTTGGCTTATTAGAAAGATCTAGTCAGGGGTAAAACTGTCTATCAGTAGAAGTGAAATGTGAGACATACAAAAAGACAAACCAAACAGTGAACTAAAATGAACAGTTTAAAAAGAGTTTTGCACTGGCAAGAAAAGGTGCCACATAGAATCATCTGGGCAGCTCATTCCACCTGCAGCCCCTATGCCACTCAAGATACTGGATTAGGAAAAGATGTGTGTTTTGCAGAGCACAAATCAAGCAAACAGCATCTGAAAGCCTCTGTGCCTGGGAGGGTAGGGCTGCAACCCACATCAACTGCATTATGAAAAACAAATAATAAAAAATATCTACTTGCCTTCTTAGCTTCTTAAAGTTTCATGAGTTTGTTATAGAAACTAAGCTAAATAAACAAGCATCTGGCTGAATCAGCTACATTGCAAGACAATACTAATATTGACTAATTCTGACTTCCCGTATTTATCAACTGTCAGTTACCTTGGTTAGCAGAAAGATAAAGATAACCAAAGGAATTAACATAGCTTCTATTCCCACTGCAGTCATGGCCAAGAGCAGAATAAAAATTATAATAATTTCCATGATATTTCTATTCATAAATTCTATTTGGAATAATGATCTCAACATCCCCCGCTATGACAATAGGTAATATGATCCCTTCTTCGTTACTTAGTAGCTGTATCGCACTTACGAGCTCTGGACACCACTTAGTGCAGACAAAGCAAATGATATTTTGAGTGATCCCCTCCCAAATGTTTGCCTGTCTTAAAATATACTGAATGTCTTCAGCTGTCACCCACTTGAATAGCAGCTGTAAGCACCAGAAACATTAAAAGCTTATGCTGAAGAGGAGCTGAAGAGGGTGTCACATTATCTAATCTTTCATATAAAGAATAAGTGATGATACAAACAGAAAACAAATAGATTCCTTTTTCTCAAAAAAAACCAAAAAAGACTTAATATGGAAAACCTGAGCAGGGCCCATAATTTGGGCTTTGTTCAAACTGGACATCAGGGGACACATTTAACCATCACATGCTTCTTTGACCCTGTCCCAAAGACATCCTAGTTCAAAGAGCTGTCTGCTGCGTCCATCAACTGTCCTGCCCCAAGAAACAAGTCCAAATATCTCTGCTGACTGATGGGCACTGCTGCTAGATGCTGCTCTGCATTGTTACACTCTAACACATCAAAAAGCTGATTTATTTTGGCTCAGTATTGTAGGGCTGAAAATAGTTTAGTAAAATTCTGGGATATTTTTAGATTAAACGAAATCACTGCTACCCTACAATGAATAAAACTATTACAAGACTGAGGCACTATAATGCCAGAAAGCATTGTAAGGCTGGAAAAGAATCAGCCAATGAAATTCAAAGCAGATAGCATGTGTGTGGCACACCTAAGGCTGAGAGGACGTCACCTCATGTTGCAGAAGCCAGTTATACCAAGAACAGAGAACTATGGGTTTCTGGGGTGGCTTGAATGTGCTACTGTTTAGCTTATTAATTTAGAGAATGGAAGAAATTTTTTTTTAAGGAGGCTCATCTTGCTCATTTCTACACAGATGTATGCAAATGGGCTGAAAATCAAGCAAGTCAAAAAAAGCCCTAAAGCTGTTCTTTTCATATGCATCGAGGGGGGAGTTCGGCTGCATCTCATCTCTTCCCTCTGTCTTTATCTTATGCTATGTTTAGATTCTAAGTTCTGAGTTGACTGCATTTCCTAGGTAATTAAAGCAAATTTTTGGATGTTAGACAAAATATCTCAGTAGGAAAAATTCAATTCCCAAAGCCAAATAGCCTGTAACTATAAATGTTCCTTTGATATAGTTTCTTTGCATTAAATAACCAAGCATCTTTCAGTCCCCAAAAGATTTTTTTCCAGTTTCAAACATTACCCATAAAGTTTAAATTTAAATAAATCATCACTTAAAAAAGCTCTTTGTAATCCCCTCCACATTAATTTTTATGTCTTATATCAGACAACAAATATTGTTAAAAAGTTGTCCAGAAAGCCCCATTCTTCTGAAGAACTTTGTAAAATAAGGATACTGCCCATCTATGAAAAGGCTAAAGCTACAAAGAAGGTTTTCATGTGGCTTTTGCAAGCACTGTACTGTGGCTAAAACATTTCCACTTTCCTTCTTCCAGGCCCTTAGATCAAAGACCTTTCTCCCAGAAATGACCAAATGCCATGAGTCCTGAACAAACCCCAATTCTATTTTTTTTCCTTTTTTTCTCTCTTTTTCTCTCTTTCTCTTTATTTTTTTTTTCCTTAACCTCAGGGCCCTGGCATATGCATTCCACATGGCTGAAGATGGAACAAAAGCTCTTGTGTGTCTGCACTGATGCTCTTTTAACCATACCGTGAGGGGAAGGACACAAAAGCAGCATATACTGAGGCAGAATAAGACCTTTGTTTACTGTGTACTGATAATTACTAGACTCATTTTCTAAACAAAAAGTGCACATAAACCCTCAATAAAGTGATATAACACTATGTGCTGTCACAACATCCCCTGTATTACTGCTACACTTAAGAATTTATGGCCTACTTTAATTACATTTGTACTTTACTGGATAAATCATTTTTATTGTTGCAATGTCAGATCAGATGGAAATTTCTGCTTGCAATGTAATTTTCCGACACTGGAGTATTTGCTAATAGTAACAATTTAAAGTTAAATTTCTATCAAAGGATAATTCATATTGTAAGCAGATTGATGCAAAATTATCAGTAGCTCTACACACCATTCAAGAACAGCATTCCTAAGATAATTTATTAGGGCAACACAAAAGCTATGCTGACAATAACAGGGTTGTCCAGGATGCAGTTTCCTGTTCAACTTACACAATTTGAGGGTTTTTAAAAACAAATTTATTAGGAAGGCCCAAAGGCTCAGATCCACAGAGTCCTGTTTCTTTGAATACCAGAATATTCAGCAGCTAAAAGACAGTTTTTGGTTTTTTTTAATGCTGGCATAAGCAAGAATTAAATGTATTCTGCAGAACAAGTAAGTAATGCATTATTGTTTATCCATCTGCTTGTTTATGTACCAGTTCTGAAAGTCAGAGAACATTTATCAGGTAGTACTATTGTATTTTGTAAAACTGATTACTGGTGTCATACTTCTTTTTCCCCTTAAGACACAGGTGCACACAAACTTACAAGAATCTCCAGGACAAAACTTATGAAGCACCTATCCAGCAGTGCTGTGAAAGCACTGTGCTATTGCTGGAATAAATCTTACACCTATCAATCTAGGAACAGGAAGATGCAGATTTCCATTACACTTAACAAGAGGCTCTACTGGCAGCTATGAAGGGACAGAATTAGCTGAGGAATGGATTCCTTGGCGCAGTAGACTTCAACCACAATATTAAATAAATAAATCACACTTTAAAAAAGCATTAAGCAATATGTTCCAAACATATTTCTTCTAACATAGATGTGTTAAAAAAAAAAAAAAAAAAANAAAAAAAAAAAAAAAAAAAAAAAAAAAGGAAAGAAAAACCCTCCACATGCTGTCAGGAGATGAATAAAATGTCTGCTTTTCAACTTAGCTCCCTAACTGAAAGTATTTGACAATTCTTGCTTCAATATCACTTGCAGATATTTCTATAGTATCTTCCACTGTTGTCTAATGTCATTAAACAACTCAGTCATTAACTACTGAAGTTGGATGTGCAAGTACACACAAAAACCACATTAGTCAACGCGTGCAGCTAGCAGAAATAATGCTACGATTATGCCTTAACTTCACTAATACTCCAAGAAAAATATTTTCCCATATAGCTTAAGATAGATTCAATCTTTTTGCTTTTCAGAGCACTAACTCTCTCTTCTACTTATTTCATCACATCTTGACCACTCTGAGGTCTTCTGATTCTTCAGAGGATGGATTAAACATTTACATTTATACTGGGCTGCTTTTCCTCTGAACTCTAGGATTTATGATTCAGTTTCATATCCAGAGATAGCAAATTATCTCCAAATGTTCACCAGTGAGTCACTATTAAGAACTACTGAACAAGGTCAATTGACAGTCTTTGATGTTTCCCGTTATTTTAAAAAGTTCCTTTTGAATGTTTTGAATTTGAGTCTAAAAATAAAGAAAAAAGAAGGTGTGTCATTATATTAGAGATTTATTTCCTCCTTTTGAACTTAAAACACTTCAACAGATCTATGCCTCATCCAGGTCATGGCTTGCTCACAGATAAGCTACTAGCACAAAAGCAGCAAAAACTTTTACCCTTTTGTATTACACATCTCATCTGAGTGAACAGCATCCTATCTTTGCAAAATTAAAAAGATTCAACTTCCTGTCTCCTGAAATGGAGTTCAAAATAGGAGAATTTACTTTGGGGGTTTTACATTAGTATGGTGGGATCTGGATAACGCATTCTGGGAACCTTGTTTTCTCATATCATAGAATCATAAAATGGTAAGGTTGGAAGTGACCTCAAAGATCATTCAGTTCCAACCCCCTGCCATATGTAGGGACACCTCCCACTAGAACAGGTCACTTAAGGCCTCCTCCAACCTGGCCTTGAACATCTCTGGGGAGGGAGCAGCCACAACCTCCCTGGGCAACCTGTTCCAGCGTCTCACCACCCTCACTGTAAAGAACTTCTTCCTAACATCCAGTCTAAATCTCCCCTCTGCCAGTTTAAACCCACTGCCCCTCATCCTGTCATTACAAGACCTTGTCAATAGTCCCTCCCCAGCCTTCCTGTAGGCCCCCTTTAGATACTGGAAGGCTATTATCAGTTCTCCTCAAAGCCTTCTCTTCTCTAGGCTGAAGAGCCCCAACTCTCATAGCCTGGCCTCACAGGAGAGGTGGTCCATCCCTCTGAGCATCTTTGTGGCCCTCCTCTGGACTTGCTCCAACAGTTCAATGTCATTCTTGTGTTGGGGGGTTCAGAACTGTACACAGTACTCCAGGTGGGGTCTGATGAGAGCAAGGGGAGAATCCCCTCCCTTGCCCTGATGGGCACACTTCTCTTCATGCAGTCCAGGACTCAGTTGGCTTTCTGGACTATAATGACATACAGTGACATAACTAAACCGCTGTGTCTAGAGACATTATTTGCACTTAATTTCCAGTAACATAAACTAAGAAAATCAGAAAGACCATAAACTTCTTTAAAGACTAAATTGCTAGTACTGAAAACCTTAAGTTAAACCTAAAAATGTAATTAAGAAATTATTATCTCATTTTTAGCCACCTCAATTTTCAGCTTCTTTTCAATGTGATTATCAGAACTTCATCTGCACCTAATTAACACCAAACTCTGATTGTATTCTAGAAAAACTATTAATGGCTATTCAACTGAGATGACAGATCTGCACGTCTATTTCAGCAGAGATTATCCCCTGGCAGGACTAAATGGTAACAAAGGCAGGGAAGAGGACTTGCTTTTCACCAATAGAATATACAGTCCAGAGATACCAACAACACAAGTGCTTCCCACAACAAGCTACCACACGCTGACTGCACCTCCTACTCTTGAAGAACTGCTTCATCACTTCCAGATTTTGATAGGGCTGAGGTGAAGGCAGACAAATTCTTTCCTGGGCTACTGAAGTATAAGTTTTGATGGATGCCTATACACAGCACAAACTAAACTTGGCTCATGCAGTACTGACATTCCTAATAATGAGAAATAACTTTTGTGGAATTACTGGGATTCCACAGTAGGTTTTAAACCCTAGCTGAAGAATCTTAGTTAAATCATCAGATCTAGCAAACAGAAACAGATCATTACCCAAAGTGGTAGAACTCAGATTACATAGTACTATATTTAAACACAACATAATTTAAACTTTTTTCCCCCTCAGTTAGCTAAAAATAAAGCAAATTTGATAGCTGACCTATTGGTTTAAAACAGACATGAAACCTTAGCCTGCTTTTTGGTTTATGTATTGACTTATTTTCTGACAACATTGTTGCTGTGACAACTCCAGAGACAGTTTGTAGGGACCACTGAAGAAAATCACTTGTTGCATTTTTTAAATGCTTTTTTTCTTTTCCTTTTTAAGACAGCAAGTTTGTTTTCCTGTCTCTTCTCTGTCCCGCCCCCAGCCCAATGTCAGTGGTGACTCACCAAGTGGCAAAAATGCAAGGCGGTTTCCAGCCATGGAGAGCTCATTGAGGCTTGGTAGCTGGCACAGGTGGCGGGGCACATACCACAGGTGGTTTCGGTCTGCAGTCAAGTACTGCAGCGAAAGGCACATGTGCAGCCTTTCAGGTAACGTTATCAAACGGTTGGTTGAAATGTCCAGTGTCTGCAGCTCCCTCAGGTCCCCGACTTCTACAATCCAAACAGGAGATATTGAGAATTATTAATACAACTATTTTATTAACAAGACCACAAGAAAATCTCTCACATAAATCGAAAACAAAGGTCATTAGTTAGCTGTGCTGTTTTTCTCTTCAGATATCTTGCTCATAGATGATACTAATCATCTCCATTATTTCATATATTGCAAATATTTTTGATTAGGAATGGTTATCAGGTACTACATTTAAATAGAAGATCTCTCAAGACAGAGAATTTCTTAACTGTGACAATTACTGCTGTCAAAAATACCATGCAGTTTCCTGTTCCTAAATCAGAATAAAGAAGAAGAAAAATAAACCCAAACAAAACACACTACACAGCTCACTGTCAGGAAGGGTGTTTCACATAAACCTAAACTTGTGCAAATGCAAATGACTAATTTTTTTAAAACAGATGAGGGTGCGACCTTATATCCACCTTACTCGAAATTCTCTTGCAATGAGACTTCCAAATACATGCACAGCATTTCTTGCTTAGTGACAGCCTTTCACCAAGCATGCTTAAGAACAACAGCCCTGTCTTCATAAGACAATTCAAAAGTCCTAGTTTAAATTAGAAAAGGAATTTTGTAATAACCTGTGAGTTGCATGGTTGGGTTATACTGTAGGAAGATATTACAGTAAGTTCTAACTTATAGCTGCAATAATTACAGGTCCTAGAGATTTTCTGAACATTTTAAGCATTTTAAAAGTACATTTTGTGTTTTAAATATCATTGTGTATATATACATATATTTTAAATGAAGTAAACAAATGAAGTTCTTAAAAGTCTGTGTAAGATGAGGCTACATAAGTAGCCTCACTTGTCCAACAGAAGGATCACGCTGTGTGTGGCCTGTGGGATCCAAATGCACTTTTATGAGGACTGACAATTATATTAAGTAGCTCTACAGGTTCTCTCTTTGATTATTTATTCTTGTATTGTTACTCTAATAACTAGATAACTCTAAATTATTTTCCCCGAATATGGAGAAATTAAACAGTTTTACTTTGTTTTTCCATACTTGACAGCAATGGAATCAACTCATGAAGTGCTTGGCGAATTCTTACTGGAGTTCTCAGCACCTAGCAGAACCAAATGTACTTTGCTCTCGGCTGAATGAAACCATCTCTCGCATCTGAGAGCTGCTAAAACAAGATTCACTAGAATTTTCTGCACTGAAAACACCAGACAATCTACACAATCCACAATCTGCACAATTTACAGCTCTAGCACCCAGACTTTTTGTAAAGCTATAAATAAGGTTACACTGTTTAAGTTAAAGCTATAAAGAAACTGTTGTGTCCTGAAGCTCTCTCTGCAGCAAGAGCTAGAAAATTCACGATTCCCTAAGCTCTGAGGTAGCACCTTGTGCACTACACCCGAAGAAGAAAACAAAACACCGGGTTCATTTCAACCTGTCTTCTACACAATGGAAAAAGACATGGCAAATTTGAAGTTGACCTTGGGAAAAACTGCTGTAAATATTACTTTCAAGATTGAAAACATGAAAAGAGAATAAAGGACATTATCAATTCAGCTTCTCACAGAAGTCCTAATGATATAAACTGTGTGCGCACATTCCGAAGGTGTTTCTGGCCACTGTAAACAATCCCAGAATTAACTACAACAATCAACAACATAGCATATGCATCCTTTTATAGAATATTACTGACAGAAGCCACTGCTATACACACGTGACCACATTCTTCAAACCTCTTAGTTTTCATGTCAACAGGAATCATAAGCCTTTTTTTTTAAAGTTTTGGTTTTTTTTTTTCATTACAAGATTGAAAATTAATTGGAAAAACAAAATAATCACTACTAAATAGTAAGAGACCACTGTGCAAAAGAACTGCACTAGAACTCGTTTTTAAAGAGTTTCATATTCATCACAAACAAAGCCATATGCCTGAAAACAGTGACAGGAAAAGAGCCACCTACATTCAGCCAAACCACTGACCACATGCAGTCAATAACAGGCCTAGCTATTTTCATGCACTAACCTTTTTCTTTGCCACTAAAAACAGTTTTCTAATTCAGTTTAGGTCCAAAATCCCATAAATGTTACGGTTGGCAAAGCTGGCAGAGTTTCAAAGGCATTGCTAGAATGATATGTTTCAAATCTAAAAGGAAATAAAAGTATTCTCACTTTATCCTTCATCCAAAAAACACATACTTGCCCAAAATTTCATCCTCTCTACCTTAATCTTCCAATACATACCAGATGTAAACATCCACTTTCAACACACATTGCCATATGTTGCAGAAACACCCACTGATCCATGTTGAAGTTAAAAAGTAAACCAAACAACTTGAAGTGCCATCAAACCAAAGATACATTCTCCAGACTCCCCACCATAGTGTTAAAAACTCATTTTGAAGAATATGCTTAGACATTTACTAATGACACTAAATTGGTTACTATCTCATTAAAGCAAAGAAAAACCGTGAAGAGAAGTAACACAAGATATAGCAGTCCATGAATAAGTTTTTCAAGCTTTTAGTCACTAAAGACTATTATCCATGCTTTAAAAACCTTGCAACATGTATCTACTGAAGGATACCTTGGCTAAGAAACAGTGAAAGATACAAATCTCTCTCTTGCTCTCATCCTATCAACCACTAAGCCAAGTATGAGAGGTGGACTTCAGAAACTGTTATTCTCAAATAAAAACAACTGACAAAGAAGAGAATTTCATTCAGAGATTTTCCCCCCTGCCCCCAAGGATAAGAAAGAAACAAGTATTAGACATCACCATTAAACCAGAGTAAGGAGTTCCAATTACATTTAAATGAAATTCATAAATGCATCATTTAAATTTTATATTAGCTCTAGGATTAACGCTACCAAACTCAACACAGCAGAGTACTGAGTCTCATTTTGATATCAGAAGCCAGAAAAATATCCTCAGTAGCTTTGCCAGACCTCTAACTCTGAAAGACCTGAGTCCAAATGTTAAGTTCCTGTGCTGGTTGTTGGACCCAAGTGTTTCAGCCATGTCCATCTGCACACATTACTGCCTTCATATGTAGCTGAGCAATTCTGTGGCTGGGCCATATGGTACAAACATGTTCATGGTGCAGTACACACCAAGTGGCTGACAGACTGTAAATCCACATACTGCCTTACCTCACAAGAACTTAAATGCAGGCTTATACCCAGAGTCCTGCCTATAGCCTACCAAAGGTAGTTTTACTGACACATACACATAAATACTTCAGACTGTATGCTTAAACTGCCAGCACTTGAGTAATTAATTAATCTTTTTCATCCTTGATAATACGAAGATTCAGAAGTGATTACTGTGGCTCCAGAAAGTAGTCTCCGAATGCACAGTTTTCCCAAGCACTTGGAAACAAGGACAAGTGAACTGTCATCATACACGTTTGGCTTGTCAAATAGGTTTATTTCAACACAAACAAAAACATGTGTGTACCTTTTTTAAAGAAAGTGCAACCCTGAATGACTTTCAGGACATTTCCAAAATTGCTGACCTTCTGACAACTGGCTGTATTTGTATAAACACACCTTGCATCAGGAAGAAAGAAAAAAAAAATCTATTTCTGATTCAAGTGGTTTAAATGCCAGTTTCGAAAACTAATTCCCATGGTTTTACATGAAGGAAAAAAATCCATCTGGAAGCAAGCAGCCTATACAACATATAATAATTGCCAAAGGCAATTCAAACTTCCTTAACCTTCTAGGGGTACAGGCCTCACTAGATGCATAACTCAAAAATAGCTAAGTTTTCTTTGTATTTCAAGACCAATCCCAACTTTCCCTGTTGGGCCTTAACCCAAAATTTCCTCCAAAGGTATATGAAACACATACACACACACAGTTACATCTGTGTATATACGGAAGGCATGGATTTACTTGAAATCAAATGCTGAGTCTTTCCATCCAAATAATGCAAAAAAGGGCACAGGAAAGGGCTACAAACCTACCTGCATGAGAATGCACCTCAAAGCAGGATATTAAGAGAAAGCAGAGAACCTACAAGGAATGGAAAAAGGGACTGATCAGCAAAGAGAGCTGGCACTTAGTAGTCAGGCTGCAGAAGTTAAATGAAAACGGCCAGGAAGCCAGGAAAATGGGAACTCACAGACAAACAAAAGGTTTCTCAACAAGAAATAAAGAACAAGAAATGAAGAATTGATGTCAACAAGGGTAGAAATTAGGAAGACAGACCAAATACTAAATTAGCTTTTTTTGCATCACTTTTTCCTGTAAGAATAACGCTGTGTGTGAGGACAGAGACAGAATATCTCATGGGAACAAGGACAAAGCACTGAAAATTACCACATCCATTACTAAAATGAAATGAGGCTGCTTAAATATTTCCATCCCAGAACACTGAAAAAATTAGTTATACATCAAAATTGCAAGCTCAGACACGAGGATTCTCAACAAGTGAGAAATTTTCTGGGATAGCAGCCTACAGTTGAAGAAATGTAGAACCTGTATTCAAAAAAGCCCTGTTAACGTGAACTCAGCACTCTTCAGTGTCCTATAACAACTGTTCTAAGAGTAAAGAGTAGCCAAGAGCAACCAGTGACTAGAACCTAAATAGAAGGCAGAATAAAAAGACAACCCAAATCTTTCCAAATGTACATCATGTTATACTGGCTTGTCTTTCTTAGATGAAATTCCTTGGTTAATGGCAACACACAAGTACCACATCTCATGGCAGATTACTGCAATAGAGAAAACAATACTAATGGTGGTGTTTGTCAAGGGTCTACTTGTTTAGAGTGTCTATCTCTGTTTAAAAAAAAATAACACAACAACATAGGTTTGGTCTACTGTCAACACAAGCATTTAAAGCACTGCTAACATGATAGAGAACCAAATTATCAAACAAGAGGAGAAGCACGAACTCTGAAGCGATTGAAAGGGAATGATAAAAAAAAACAACAGAATCAAGAGAAAATCAGCATGATATGAAGGTGTTGCAGCTCAGGCCTCTGTCTGAAACAACGAAGGAAGCCAAAGAATGGCTGTACTGGTTCACCACCTAAAAAGAATGCGCCACCACTGAAAACAACTAATGCAACTTCTGTACATAGCTAGCACTGTATTAGGAGCAAGAAAACATGTTATTACGCCACTGTATCACAGGCAATAATGAGGATCTTGCTATTATCATATAAACATTTACATCTACCAGGCTGCTACCAAAGGGTTCTAAGGTGGAGGTAATCCTCTCTGCTGCCTGCCATCCACTCTGCACTGCCAGCAGCGTATCTGTGTTCCAAGGCTGCAGCACTCTGTACTGAAAATCATTGGTATATACCACAGAGAAATGTTTTCCAGGATGTGATACCCAGAGGGGCAAAATCTTATGAATTCTTTCAGAATCCAAGTGTTGTGATGATTGGCTGCAATCGTGAAGCACTGGACCTCATGCACCCAGCGATCCCTCTCTGTCCTGGGGTCAAAAAACAAAGTTTGCTGTTTCAGGAAAGGAACAGACAGTGCTAAACCTGGCTACCATACTTCAGCTTTGAAATACTGTTTTAATCAACTTCCATGAACCCAAGTACAAGAAGCATTTTCCTATTAGACCTGCAAAACCCACACAGTGAGTAAAAGCTATTTCAGGTCTTTCACACACAAAGCTTATTACCTGTCCCACTGGAATAAAAAAAAAGGCAAGTCTGTATACACAGCTGTGAATTTAAATTGTGATATTATTATCAGTTTAAAACTGTAATGGACAGGAAATGTAAGTTTAAATCACTAAGAGCTTGATGGAAAAGATCCCCTTTAGATTTGCTTTAGGATGTCTCAGGAGAACTTAAATAGATTTTAAGGTGGTTACAACAAATTAAATGGCCTATTATATTTTATATTACATTTACTGTCCTACCATGCAGCTCTCATTTCATAGCCTATAAAAATTAAATTTTCTAGCACAAATTGGCACTGATGATAGACCTGTGCCATCTTCAAACAAGGAAGTTTGACCATAACTGAAAATTGGCATCATTAGATTTAAGGACAAAGAAAGGTGCAGGCAAATTGAATCACATTTACATTTTGACACTGCTGTATGCATATCACTTACTGTATTGTGAAAGAACTTGAAAAATGTTCTGTTTCTCCAGTCTAACAGACCTGAAGACAATTTTTTTCCTTTTATTTTTCCTATGTATGCCAATATTTGCTCTATATATTAAAAAAAAAAAA
>WBNM01035427.1:75737-168697 GCA_013399055.1 Ramphastos sulfuratus
AAAAAAAAAAAAGGAGTGACTGCAAGACACATTGTAACTTCAGTAACTACTTTATGAATAAACTGCTTTTAAATAAGGTGCTGAATATGAGTTCAAACCCATACACTTCTGTGAAAACAGCCTCTATCTCAGCTGATCAAACTTGCATCTTTTACTTTATGCTTATGATTGCATTTCACACACATATTCTGGATGGAAAGAACAGGGAAGATTTTCTGGGACAGGATTATCTCTGTGAATGAACATAGTTATGCAAGGAACACCTTAAAGATGTTCCCATTTCATAGTTTCACCTACTTCAGCCAAACTATATTGACTCTTCTCTAAAACATTTAAGCAGCAGACATAACTCCAAATGAAGTGAAAAACACACACTACTACTGAACATACCCAAATAGAATCATTTTTTCCTCAAGCTTGCTAAATGTCACATGCAAATTTAGTACCCAATCTTATTTATTTTGCAGTACCATTCACAAACAAAGGTGAGAAAAGTGGCTTTCTACAGTCTACTGCAGCTACACGGTAATTTCAGTGCAGCTAAAAGCAGTTGAAAATAGACATCAGGTATGAGGGTCTCATTAAGTCAAACTCTTCTAAAGGTCAGTGGTTCCCTATCTTCTACCGTAACTGAGCTCAAATTAACAAAACTGGCAGCCTTCTGTATTTCATGTGTCCAGTACTCTGTGCTTTCCTTGGCAACAGCACTGAAGTATCAGAAAGGGAACACAGATCCACAGTATTTAACAACTTGTGCTCCTTGTTTCCCCTCAACACAGGTTTGGAATTCCACTTCCTTCCATAATTTGATGGTCTCGATAAGAACAATTAGAACATGAGGGATAGAGAAGGAAGAAAGTTTTTTATGCACAAAGGTAACTCAAGGCCATGCAATGAGCAGGTTTGCTGGGTTTTGGTTTGGTTTTTTTGTTTGTTTGGTCGGTTTGGGTTTTTTTTAGAAGACAATCTACCCTTTCATTTTGTTCTAGTGTACTCTGCCTAGTACTTTATTGCTACACAACAAGGCACTATTGCTACACAAATAAGTAATAAATGTGAAATTAATATATTAATAATATTCTATGGCTTTATGCAATGATAGCCCAAATTTTGGTACAGAGGAGCCAAAATAAAGTGTGAACAGACAGAATGGTACTTTGTCAAGTATACTGCATGAGAAGTTCTGCTAGAACCCTAATGAAAAGTCTTTTATTTAGGAAGTGATGTGTTTTTGCTGTTGTCTTTCCTTTGAGGAACAGTTGTTTTCCTTTTTCTAGGTGTTTTTGAGTGGTATGAAAATAAACAAAAGCGAATGAATAAAGCATGAGACCTGTTCTGTTTCCCTTATTTTGTTCATGTCTTATCATCTTTACTGTTGCACATAATCTTCAGTTCACTGTGCACTAGTATCACTATGTAGAAGGATACGGAAGCTTCTCACAAAAAAATTTGGGCATAAAAAGAGTTAAGAATATGAATTCAAGGTGTCAGCCACTTAGAGATGGCTACTTAAGTACTCGGCTTTGACTAAGTACAAGCTAGTAATTGCCTAAAATTACGGCCAACAAAATGAGCATCCTAAGGATAGATTAAGAATAGCTCAGGAAGCCACAGAGACAGAGCCAGTCCTGGCTATAAATCCTAGGTCAGCTTTTTCCTTTCTACTTCAAAGGAAAAGCTTCAGATCCACACGAGGGACTGGTCTCTCTGACAAACATAGATTAGCAGCTCCCAACCCGTTACTACACTACTGTCTAAATAATCCAAGCAAAGGCCTATCTGTTGTGACTGTTGCTATCAACTGTTTCCAACCAACTGGAAACAGACACATCTTTCTTCCTTTTCTTGAGGTTGGTGGTTTGGGGTTTTTTTCCCTTCCTATCCAAAAAGTAAGCAAATGTGTAACAAAAGCAATAGGTCTAGGTTAGATTACTTTCAGTGGGAAAGTATTACACTACATCAAGCCAAGTTATGCTCACTTTTCTTACTGTTGGGAGATACCAAAGAACCCTCTTCCCTAAAGGTCATCTGTCTCCATAACAAAAACATTCAACTATAATTTTGAGTGCAATGAGGAAAAGGAAAAGAATTAAAGGAAGATCTTTAGTCTGGAACCATGCTTTCAGCAGTGGAGTCACCATATTTGTTTTTCAAAGGAATGCCACAATGGATAGGATTGTCTTAACTGAAGTCCTACAAAAATAAGAATTCTTCCAGGCCACTGGAGTTACTACAAATTGCAACAGTAATTACAGGGGAGGGACTGGCTAAACATTGACAGAAAATGTTTCCACTATAAGAGGTGCACCTTTCTCAAATGTGAACTATGGATTCAGATGCCCTTTAGCAGCAGCACCAGGAGCTTCTCTTGCTCCTCCTTACTTGCACAGATCATTTGTACCGATCAGTGTCTGTGTGGCTACCCTGCAGGCTGGCTAATTCAACAGTTGAGAAGGGCAGGCAGGAACTACTATAATGATGTGGTTACTACATCAAAACCAGCATGAACCAACTAGTAATATTTTCTAGCTAAGACTATCACAAGCAAAAGACATCTGACTTCAAATAACACTAACAATGTCCTGATTCTCAAAACGCTGAGAGGATCGGCCAGAAGATACTGCTGTTCAGTGTTTCAAATCAGCACAAAGTAGACAAGTAAGGCTTGCAATTATACTCCAAAATCCTCCCTCTGCCATTACCAACTGCATTCCTTTAGCAATGCCAGTTATCTTAGTCCATAAAGCTCTCAAACATTAAATAATTACCAACTGGAGTATACTTGCAGTTGCTTGGCATCAAAGTCTTCCACAAAGAATAACTATTTAATGCAGATTTGGACAATGCCAAGTTAAACATGGGGTTTTATTTTAAATACTACTGCAATAAAATTAAGATAACTGCAATACAGGTATCAAACTCTGTGTGTGTGACATGAACCACAGTGAAGTTAATCTCACAGAACAGCTCCAGTCCTACACATTCTCTATAAAGGCTTTTTCCATTTAGATTTAGTGTTAGTAAATGATGCATTTTATTTTGTCTCAATTTATTTAATAGACTAGGTGAGTAAAAACAAGGACATAAATAATATATAGTACTTTAACTCTCAGAATAATATGTATAAAAGAAAATTATATTTGGCCAGCAAGGGCAAAATGGAATTTCAGGTATTTTTTTTTTTTCTATCACACAGCACTAACAATTTGTGTTTGTTTACTTTCAAAGACTGAATGACTTTGTTCTCCAACCTTCCCTGAGCACTCAAGTTCTACTAGTTAATTGTATTTGCTTAATGCACAAGTAAAATCAACTACCTAAGTTACAGAGAGCTTAGGAAAAGAAAAGCACACTAAGGGAACCAGAGACAAAAGTATATTCAGATAATTGTGAATAAAGACACAAAAATGTAAGGGGAAAGTAAATCAAACTTTTAATAACCAACTCTAAAAACTACAAAAACTAATTATCGAGACCTATTCTTTTCTTGTCACAAATGTTAATTTGCAGCAACAAAAAGGGATCTTCGAAGTTTCAAGTTGTAAGAGGTTTTACAGGAAAAATGAGTAGCAAGTTAGTTTAGCCTAATTAACAGGTTTGTTTTTTTCCAGAGAACTAAACAGTTGAATAGATTCCATGAAGTAACAACTACTGAACTTCATGAACGAGATTTCAGCCATGTACTGCCATAGCAGATACACCCTGTTTATCAATCTTATTACAGTAGTGAAGGGTACAACGAACTGCAGTTTTCAACATTTATTTACTTTTAAACAATGTCAGTAAAGGTAGTAAGCACAGACATAATCCTCCTGAAAAGCTGATTTTCACTTGTATGGCTTAATGCATCTTTGCTGAGGACCATCCTGAAATAAATCAGTGCAGCAAAACAAAGTTAGAGCCCTTTGGCAGTAGAACATACTGAAACCAGTTAGGCGTTTCTATTGTAAGCCTGAATTCAGAAAATAGTTACTATTACCATTTCCTTCTTCACACATTTACATACTGCTGAAAATTTTCAAAGAAGACCCACAGTTTAATATCTGCTCAGATCAGGGGTTCTCTGAAACCATGACTAAACACTATTGAATAGATTGTCTGTATTAAAGATGCTTTCAGACTATAAAAACACAAACACTATCTGTACATAAAACATCTTTCTGAGCATAGAGCCAAGTCTCCATCTTGGAGGTTTAGCCTCAGCCCTGTCCATACACATCAGTCTTCACCCATGTGAACAGCTATTGGCAAATATTTACAAGAGAAGCCCTGAGCATCTTAAAATTTCCTTTGAGCTCGGTTTTGCTGAATCGTTTGGGTAACGACCCTAAAAAGAAAGACTTTTATAAGTATTTTAAAGAGCATCTGTTCTGAAGTTTCAGAAGTGAACTTCATATACATCACATGTGCCTTGAACTAGGCAGTCAGTAAAGGCAGAAAAATTCAGTGCTGACAGATGAGTTACAAACCAATCTTCTCTTTCATTACTGTACTCAGGAAGTATATTAGGGACTATGTTCACTTGCGTTCCATTTCATTTCTTGGAAATGTTCATTCTCAATAGTAAGTGACAATTTTTATAAGAAAAAAGTGAGAAGACCTACTAGAAGTCCTAAATTCTTCCTCTCATGAAGACAGGCTAACACACGCATTGTGCAAGGAGAATCCCGCTCACGACAGCCCCAAGCTAAGCTGCTCAGAACACCACTGTTGCCAGCTATAAAATGGAAAAACCCTCCTATCAAATGCCAAAGAAGAGGCTTTGCTGTGTTCTCAGGAGTGGATTCAGCATGTTGAGGGGAAAAGTTTCAAAACAAATGGAGTAACACCTTAGAAAAGTTATAGTAACTTACATGAGTTTTATTTTAATGTAGTTTTCTTCATATGTAAGAATAAAGTTAAAAAAGATTCCTTCTTGGGTTAAGTTTTGTGGGTTTTTAAAAGCACAAAGGCAAGCAAAAAAAATCCCACAGTATCTCAGCATAGATCTGGGCAGTCTACTGTAACAAACATCAGTGATTACATTAATTTTCACCAGTACTGAAGACAGTCGTACAGCAAATAGCCGGACAAGAAATGAAGCACCTACTTTCTCACTTATGAAGGTTATCAAAGTTGCCACCAAGAATGTCGAGGGTGGAGGGGATTTACCAGAGCTATGAATGGATCTGTAGAGCTTTGGAGCACTCAAAGGTAAAACATAAAATGAAAGCAACTAGGAATGTTGGTTTGTTTTTTTTTTTTTAATAGTTTTTGTGGATTTTCAGATACCTTTATATAAAAAAAAACATATTCAAACACTCAGAGCCAGACTACAACACAGAATTACATACCTACAAAATTAAACTCCTGGTTGTCTGCTTTTCTACAGCTTAGATTCAACCTCACAGGAATAAGGTTGACCAAAAGCAACAAAAGAGCCTCCATTTCACCTTCCTCTCCTCTGCTATGCAGTCAATAAGCTCACATAAAACAAACACCACAAATGGAATAATTATCTGAATTCAAACACAACTGTGGCCACTTCTAGAGTTATTTTTTTCTGTGGTATATAACTCTGTCACAAGGAGTCCTCGCCATAAATCTCAAACCCAAAACTGCAAAAAAATCAAAACATAAAAACCAAATAATTCTAGTTGACCTTCATTATTTAGGTCTGCGTGCCAGGTCTAATCAGTTCTCACAAGCACATTCCACTTTTTAAAAACAGACTGTAGAAATACATTTTTCAAATGAAAAGGAACTGAATGCATTGTTTTGATGCTACAGCCTGAAGCTCTTTATCCGAGTTTTATCAAAGTATACTCTATCACTGATCAAAGCAGCAATGACAACTTAATGCTCTTTAAAGTTATATATTGCTGCATAAACTTCCC
Organism: Ramphastos sulfuratus; assembly: GCA_013399055.1. NCBI lineage: Eukaryota > Metazoa > Chordata > Aves > Piciformes > Ramphastidae > Ramphastos > Ramphastos sulfuratus. Next base: position 81,614 of record WBNM01035427.1, read on the forward strand.
ACTTTTGTCTTGTGGCCTCCGGCTCAGCATGTCATTGGGAGTATATTCAAAGGTCAAGAGACTTTCTTTCAGAAGCCCTCTGTTCCCAAGTGGCAGTTCTAATGATTGCAGGAGTGGTGAGTAGAGCGGGATAGATTAATTCCATTAGGGCTCTGTTCTCATATACCCTAGGAAATTCAGGTTGTAATTTTTCCTGTCAGATGTTTGAAAGACTACTTTGTACCTTACTGTATGAACTATTGTATGTGGCAGCAGCATATCCACCTTACCCTGTTCCTGATTTTATTATCATCTGAAGACCTCTTCTCGCTCTAGTACTGAATTCAGTATCTCATTTTAAAATCCTTTCTGTTTAGCATTTTGCACATGCCATGGTACTAGGTGAGTTTTTAAAGCAAAGTTACTTGGGCATGCAAGGCTTCCTTGAGTGTGTACATAAATACATACACACACTGTCCTGCTGGGGCCGCACACACACACATATACACGCACACACTTTACTGAATTTAATAAATTTACTGAAATATCTAATTGATTTTACTAGAAAAATATTATGCAATTTTATTCATAATAAACAGTGCTGAAATGAGTTGTACTTCATATTCCTTATTTAATAAAAAGGCCTAAGAACATGCAACATAATTACCATGCTTCTACAGTTACACTTAGGAGCTCCAATATCTCCATGAAGTTTTAAACTTGTTGTGGTTACTTAAAGCACTCTCACCATCTTCAAAATTCTTGTTCACCCCCCACAGACAAGAGGAAAACCCCTGGAGAAGCAAGGCTTAGTGACTTGAGAATTCAAGGACTGCCAAACAGAAGGAGGAGCCAGGATTCAAGGACTACCAAGTCTTCTCACCATGGAGAATCCAGTTAAATCGAGTACTCTCAGGAATGCACAAGTCGTCCAAGTACTTCACCATTAGAAGCAGCACTCAAGCTCCTTTATCTCCTATCTAAAAGCCCTTGAGGGATACGGCTACCAGGGGGAAAGCCCATGGCCCAGAACTTACAAAACATACATGTTCCTGCAGAGACTTGGATTTTCAGAAGTGGAGCACGGCAAAGCCAGAAGCCCAACAGGCTTGAGAGCACCACTGGTAATAATTAGGTTGGCTCTTCTCAGCTCTGTCCCGATTTCACCCACACCTCAGCAGGTTTCTTAGAAATGTCTTTTCAGACAAGGAAAGCAACAGCCAGAGGGGATGGGGACTAAGAGCATGGGGCTGGTGAGACTCCTGCAATTTTGATGTTACTTTCACATGGATCTCAGGTGGAATATCAAGAAACAAATGGTAACTCTGACCCATTCTCAGAAATTTAAGTTTCAAAGCACTCAAAGTATCTAGGACTTTGATGCTTCAAAGGAGATCAAGATTGGAAATAAAAAACTGGGCAATAGCAGCTCGCAGAAAGCTTTGCACTGAGATATTCTTACCCTTTAAAATATGTTTGTTCTACCAGAAATACACTATAATTGAAAAAAAAAAAGTGATTAGTGATTAGAACCCACATGGTGTCACTCTGAGAGACAGAATCATAGAATTGTTTCAGTTGGAGAAGACCTGAAGTGCAATAACCATCTAACTCTGCCAAGATTGGTGATAAGCTATGTCACTCAGCACTACATTCATGCATCTTTGAAGCACCTCCGGGGATGGCAATTCGACCGCATCCCTGGGGAACCTGTTTCAATCTTTGAGAATCCTTTCAACAAAGAAGTTTCTTCTAATATCTAATCTAAACTTTCCCTGGCACAATTTAAGGTCATTTCCTCTCATCCTAACACCTGTTACTATGGGGAACAAACCAACACCCACTTCACTACAACCTCCTTTCAAGGAGTATAGAGTCAGATGTCTCCCCTCAGTCTCATTTTCTCCAGGGTGAACAACCCCAGTTGCCTCAGCTGCTTCTTGGAAGACCTGTCCTCCAAGCTTCACCAGCTGTGTTGCTCTTCCCTGGACACATTCTTTGAGGTGCTCTCAAAGCCTTTCTGTTAGTGAGAAATGTAGTGAGATGTCTCTTTCTAGACATGTGATTCCAACATTACTTTCACCAAGACTCTGTGGCAAGCAAAAACAGCACAGAAAAAGGGAACCTTTAAAGGTCAATTTCTGCCCAGACCATGCACAGAATTCCAATAAAATGAACAGGGTCCGAAACGCTCATGTAGAGGATCCTTACATACTTCAAATTAAACCCTCAACAATCAAATTTGGGATGAAGGAAAAAGTGTGATTGATCCAAAAATCACTATTATCTTGCTACAATACAAGGAAAAATTTGAAATCAGTAAAGTTTATGTTAGAATTCTGAGAAACTTTCACAGTATTTAAGACTAATATTAGAAAACTCAAAACATTTGGTTGTTAAGCTTTTAACTCAATAGGATTTTAGCCTTCAATTTATTGATATGAGGCGTCAATGCCAGTTTCAGGCTATCCTGGATCATTTTTCCAGATAGGTACTGACCATGAAATTTGTTTTAAGATCTGCACTTCCTAAAAATGCAGGTACTTGGAAATACAATGCACTGAGCCATATCACAATTATTTTTTTGAACTAAACCATGCTCATTAAAATAGCTTCATTTCCAAATACTTTTCCCAGTGATTGCAATAAATTTGAACAGCAAATTTTAAGACGGAATATTCTAGTCCAATAAATGCAATACACAAAGCAGTATTTGAATATGGAATTTCAGTGTTACAATGAAAGACAATGATGGCTTTCTCCAACTGTTTCCTATTAGTTCTCGGATTAATGAATTACAACACATACATACTAAGCGCATGCATTTTTGAGAACCTGCTGTGCAACACCATAATGAGGAATACCACAGGCCATTGTTGAAAGAGATAGTTTTGTTGGGTTGGTTTGTTTCTTAACGTCATCTCTGCTACAGTGATGGGAAATATTTCAGTTCCAGCATGCCCAATAGAAGCCTATGTGAAGAAATGTTGGAACAAAAGCATAAATTACAACAACATTTTAAGCTTACAATATAGCTCTAGATTTTTTCCTACGTTTTAACTGATTTTTGCTACTAGCATCCAGTGACATTATAAACATTCCATGGTATAATAAAATATACTGTATAGTACTAACAAAGAGGCTTTTAGAAGCCCTCCACAGGGGGAGAAGTGGAAAAATAGTAAGTGTAAGAAGGAGTAAGACGACAAAGAAAGAATAGTGAGGAGCTCTCTATATGAGAGATGACTTATTTTGACACAGTATACAGGTGAAGATATATAGGAAAAACTTCAGTTAACAACAATTTCCAGGAATTTCATTTTTTTTTATTTTATATTCTCTGTTTTCATTTCCCTCCCCATAAATTTAAAGCACTCAGAAGTACTGGTAGTCCTCCCAAGAATTTAACCCAAACCAAATGTCTGAGCAAGGCAGACTGTTATATCACAGAACCAACATCTTTTAATTAAATAGGTACCACTATGTTTGGACATGCATGAAAGCTAATCTGTAAGGAGTACCATCTGTGCAATAGACGACCTCTGGCTTTGGTCACCTCTGTTTAGGTCACAAACTCCAACAACAAGCAGTAAACATCCACATTGCCATTTTCTTTTCAACTCTTCAGAAATAACTCTCTGCTATGATTTTGTAGAGGAAATTTTCCTTATTAAAAAATTCACTCTTTACTGGCTGTCTGGACAAGGCTGCATTAAAGTTTATACAAGATCAAAACATGTAAAAATCTTTTCCTCCTAGAAATCCAAAGAATGTTTTAAAGATGCTATCTGGTATTTTTCTTATTCTTCCACATCAATAGAACAGAACTACTGCAGCATTACTAATCCCAATGTAAAAAAAAAAGAAATCCAACACTTTATCAGGCAAGTACTACTAAGTTTTGTATCAACATTGGTAAACGATAAATAAAATATGTATTTCTTGTTGTTGAGCTTAAGAGCTAATGTAAACCTTTAAATATGCTGACTCTTGGTTTTATTCTGTAAACTGAACATACAAATTAAATTACTAAACAAAGAATATACCGATCTGTGCAAAGGAAAACTTATTTTTAATACTTAGGCATTAAGCTACTTGAAGGAAAACAATGCATTATGATAATAATTAAAAGATGTATTTATTTTGGAGTCTATGTTCCTTTAAATAGTCACATACTTACAGAGCGCAAAGCTCATGTAACCTAATCTATGTTTTCCTCAAATCCCCACAAGTCCATTTACTTAAAAACACCACACTCCTGGATGGGTGCCTGGCGTACCAAACCTGTCCCGTCGTGCATATTTTTATACATGTTACTAAATTAGGAAAGCAGAGTGGACTAAGGTTATGCCAACTCTGGAAAAAAAAGAACAGTGTCTGCATCAGTTTGTGCCTTCACTTTTAAAGTCACAATCATTACCAAAAAATTTTGATCTTTATTTAAATGTCAAAAGTGACCTACTCTATTAAGACAGTAATAAGAGCAGAAGAGAAATAAATACAAGAGGGGAAAAAAAAATGCAGCCAAATTTATTCCCCCCCCCCCCCCATTCTGAAGGCTCTAAATCAAAACATGGAAAACGAGTTTAAAAAATGAGTTAAGACTACATATTTTAATGCCAGGGTCTAGAATTAGAATAGAATTATTGGCATGCTGTCCCCAAGATCAGTGGAAATCTACTGTGAAAAGGAGGTAGGGAAGAAGTTGTGTTTATATGCCTTTAATTAAGACTTACTGAAATACCTTATATTGAGCTCTGTTCAGAATTACTAAGTTGTGTATTCAAGAAGCCTTTAGCAGTGAAATGCTGGTATGAATAGTAAATACAGATATTGTATTTTATGGCAGCTCAAAAAAAAGTGAGAGAAATGAATATGCAGTTTTCATGTCTCAGTTTCTCTTGCCCCAAATTAGCAAAGCAAATTCCCGAGTAAAACAGACTTAGCAATAATGAATTGACATTCTGAGGGTTACTTTATAAATAGACAAAGCAGTAATCAACATGTAGTTTGATTTATAATGCTAGTAACAACTGAACCCTTTTTGTCATTACTACTGAAGTTACCTATGCAAGAGAGCATGATCAAGTATTTATATGTAAGTTGTATTTTTCAAAATCCATCTCCATGTACTTTTCCAGCCTTCTGGAAGCACAAGTTGTTTCAATTATGAAACCTCACTGATCTTACTGCTATTAATTTCCTATTAATTTAGTGGGCTATTAATTATGGAGAGACAACTATTAATTTACTAATAATGGGTGGAAAGACTAGATCCTCCCCAATATTAAATAAGATCAACCTCAAAAAGGTGTGGTCTTAACAAATGGAATGGGAACACCCAAGTTCTATTTCTGGCTAACACTGACTCCTGCTGTGGCCTGGAGCAAATCACTTCTGTTAAAAACACTTTTTTCCATCCTGTAAAATGAGGATAACACTCCCTTATCAGCTTCACAGGATCTTTCTCAAATGCTTTGAAGATGAAGTTTTATAAGCCTACGAATGTATTTTAATGAGGCTTAAACAGACTATATTTCTAAAACATTTTGCCTTAAAAAGGAAAAAGATTTGAACAGAAACAAAATTAAGAGTATATGTGCTATTAACCTCTCCTAAATATGGTTGCAGTTTGCCCTTTAAAAAAAAACCAAAGGCAGATGAATAAATTTTCCTTTGAATTCTACTTAAGTGAAGAAAAAAGGCAACAAGTAGATGCAATAAGCAGAAGTCTCAAGAGACAACAGAGAAATGTCAGTCTGAAATGGAAGCCATGCATTTCCTCCTACGGGGAAGAAAGGGCATTTGCTAAACCCAAACCTGCCTTTGATTCTTGCAGAGATCTGTACTCCACTTCAGCAACAGCAGCTGCTGCTGCTCCCCAGTCACTTGCACTTTCATTTTACAGATTAAAGAAGCAGCATCACATGGTTTATATGAGCTTTGGTATTATTCAACTGCATTTCTTATTTTTGGCTGATCGATGTGCCCAACTCTTGCTTTTTAAAAGTTCCATGACAACAAACACAAAAGGAAAACCTGGTCTAGAGCCCATGTAGAGACAACTGCTGATTTTTTTTTTTTTTCCTTCTTGAATACGATGGACTCAGGTTCTTCTCAGTGATGCCTAATGACAGGACAAGGGGCAATGGCTGGAAGCCGAGGCATAGGAAGTTCCACGTAAACATGAGGAAAATTTTTTTCACTGAGGGTGACAGAACACTGCAACAGGCTGCCCAGGGAGGTTGTGGAGTCTCCCTCTCTGAAGATATTCAAGACCTGCCTGGATGCATTCCTGTGTGATCTGCTCTAGGTGATCCTGCTCTGGCAGGGGGTTGGACTAGATATCTTTTGAGGTCCCTTCCAGCCCTGACATTCTGCGATCTTTGCCAAAAGACGGGCTGAGATCATGCACCATACCCTATTCTTTGTTTAATTACTTAGCTTTTGCTCTTGACTTGGCAAAGCATTAAGCTTTTCATTTTAGTGTATCTATAATTAACTCCAACATGTGCTGAGTAAACATAACTTCATTTTTAATTGAATCTTAGAACAAGATGCTACGACTTGCCATTTCTAAGGAGAACCCTCTCTCAAGAAATACGCATTACAAAAAAATCTAATCTTCGTCAAACACGAAACTTAAATCCAACTTTTTGAGTATACCCCACTCTCTTTTAAGGTCATTTGCTGTCCAAACGTGCACTCACTAAATACAAGATCAAAATGTAAATCTGAAGAGCCAGCATTTCACACAGGATGTTTCCAAGGCTAAAGTAAAATCAAGTCTAAATGGTAGCATAGCAAAAATTAGAGATAAGTTTGACTTTAGGACTCCAAAAGGGAAGAATAATTTTTCTAGTATAGCTAGTACACTGGGTTTTTTTTTTTTTCAAGTGATGCAATAATTTTTAGACAAAGAGAAAATAATTTCTCAAGAATGAAAGTTGAAGTATCTTATGCACTATCAATATCAGAAATAATAGAGAACTTTCCAGTTAGTCATGAGTGAGAAGATTCAGAAAATTACTTCTCACAGCACATCCAGACAGAACTAACACTACAGTTCTAAATTAGAATGAATTCTCTGAATAAAAGGAAATTTCTAAAAAATAAACTGCTATGCAAATGTAATGTCAACTCTAAGTCAAGCTTACACATGAAGTAACATAATCATATGAAACAAAAATTATCTTTTGTTTATGTTGCAACTCTACGAATTTTCCAAATAAGACCTCTGGTGTTAAATATTTCCAAATGGCCCTAGAGAACTTAAATTAAGTGCTACACTTAAAGAACTACACATACCAGAGCCAAATATAAGAACCAAAAAGTTGTTAAAGACAGAAGCTACAAGATTTACAGAACAAAAAAGCCTGTGCATGTCAATGAAAAAAAAGTGCTCAAGAGAATTGTATAATGTTAAATCTCATCTTCTTATTCTCTTCATCAGGTCTCCTCCCACACTAAGTCCCTCAGTTACTGATTCTGCTTACCAGAGAATCTAGATAATGATGACTGCATTAGGCAGAACATGGTCCACTTATTAGCCCTCTCCAAAGTATATCCAAAACACAACTTCGATAGAATTTCACAAAGCTTTTTCCTCCAGCTATTTTATACTGTATTTTAATTTCAACATCTTATTCTGAACAAATTTTTGCCTTTACTTCTCTAAGTTTAGCCCAGCCATCTTTCAACAATTCTCACAATTTAACGATACATGATAGACGTTCCACTGTTTCAGTGGTGGTGCACAATCAAAGCCCTCTGCAGCCAAGTACATGATCTATCCACAGGTGATACTGAGTTGGTAGTGCATGCTAAACACAAAAGTAGGACTATCATTTACACAAGAGTGGCATAGCAGAGAAAGTTCTAATCTCCAAGGAACACAAATTCCTTGATTCATCTTTTTTCCCCCCTCATCAGTCCTGTATTGCCCGACTTTTTCAGGAAACCAAGGCTTACGATGCAAATCCATGCAGAGTATGTATAGCTTCTCCCCACCTCCTCCATTAAATTAGCTTTTTAAAACTACTTGGACAATAATCACCAAACTCAAGAAAGAAGAGAGCTCTTTGCTATTATATTCTCACAAGTCTAATGAAAACAGTTGCTTAGAGACAAAATTCTTGCCTATCACATTGAAGATAAACCACAGCAAAGGCTCAATTTTTATTAGAGTCCAAATGTCTACAATCAGACTGAAGACATAAATCTTTATATGGCTTCACCACACACACCACTTGAATTCTTTTTATATTAGTTATGCTAGATTCCTATAAGGCGAATCTTAAAACACAAAAAAAATGAGTGTTAAGAGCATAAACTTGAACAAAAGCATTACAAATGAACAATGAATCAACATATGCTATTAATGGCATTGGGTTGTTTTCAGTTCTAAATCATCCTTAAAACACAAAATGCAATAAAATGTGTGGGTGTTCAGACACTTAATGGCAAACATCCACCATCCAACTGTTCTGTTGTAGGAATGAAAACAGTTTGTAGGCAATTGGTTAAGGATATTACTAAGTGTACCCTCCTAGATATCCAGGTAGTTTTAATAAAAACTGAGGGTGGTTATCACACCAGACACTGGGAAGGGAGAGACAAGAAGAATGACAGGTCAGCAGCTCTAAAGTAAGTGTTTTATGTGACAACATCATTATGCTGCAAGTTGGCCTATCTGGCTACACAAGGTGAATACTGATTGGCTTTTCCTCACTGGATCCTCTGTTGTGATAAACAGTTCACTGCCATTTGTGTGATACATGTAGGACAAACTCTGGAAGAAAATGGCCACAAATTTTGAAAAGTTACTTCCATAAATGACCATCAGCTATACCGGAAAGGTATTTTGTAAGGTAGATCTTTAAATTCTGCACAAGATGCACCAGAAGTTAAATCATATATTAAATGGTTGCTTATTATAAATTAAGAGCAATTAAGAGCTGTCTTTCTCTAGCAGCATATTGCAATACAGTATCTGCTGTAAAGTTGTTAATCCATAGTAAAATGACAAACTACAGTGAAATCACATTTCATCCTAGTTAATTGTATTAACTATGTTAGCTCTTCTGGCAGAATGCTACTAATAATATCATGAAGATTCATATGACCAATATAAGCAAGGATTAAAAAAATTAATCTAAACTGGTATAGGTGATCCTGCTCTGGCAGGAGGGTTGGACTAGATGATCTTTCGAGGTCCCTTCCAGTCCCTGACATTCTGTGATTCTGTGAAACTTACTATTTTGTTCTATTCTTTTCAACTGTTGAACATAAAATTCTATTTTCAAACTCAAAGATTTTGTTATAAAGTAATCTTTGAAAATTTTCACTATTTTACAAACAAAAGCTTTGAAAATATGCTTGGAAGCTCTCTTAAAAGTTTAGGAAACACCCAGTGTAGCAAATTAACTCTCCAGTGGGCAGACTCTCTAGTGTAAGTGAAAGGCTAATCTTGCTTGGACTGCTAACACTCAAAGCTGTGTGACATCCAGTCATGTTGATAGTGACAGCATCCAAACAGACAGGATTAGCAATGATAGCAGTCATGGCATATGCATAAACTGACAGTACACTACCAGAAAAAATCAGGAACACCAGACACCCCTTGATTCTCTGACTCAAGAACAGGCAACAATAGCACTATTTTCAAACATGCAAAATTTTCACACACACAAAACCGAATGCTTTCTGGGACATTGCTCAGTACCAAATTTTGTAGGCTTCAGGAGAAATGCAATGCAGTGTGCCCATGCAGCTGATACCAGCTCCTAATCAAATGTGGTAGACTCAAAATCAACTCTTCAGTAATGTAAATTATCCTTTTGAAAGTCTTTTTTGGAACCTTTTTAAGTTAATGTGTGAAGTTCTGCAGAAAATGTGTCACTTTTTCTTTGAACAAGTCTTTCTTTCATGGTACAGCACCATAAGGTAAACTATCTTTAAGGAACATAAAGCATGCTCAAGTCACTCCTTTCTTTTGAATGTAGGACATCTGAAAATTGATGGAAATTTTATTGGCCTTGGGTCATAATGTTTAACAGGTTTATCTAATTTCATTCCAGAACATTTACATAGTTGTATAATTTTTTTTTCTTTCTAATCATAATCATCCTTTGACATGTTCTTATTAAGCTTATTATGCCCAGAAAAAGACAAGGAAAGGACAGCTGTATTCCTGCACCCAAAACTTTACGGAGCAACTAGAATATATTTCTCAAAAATAAGCAATGTGATCTTAAAAACACATGAAGGTCATATTGAGAAGTTAGTTAAAATTAGAGCCAAAAGCTGATCCTGCTAGATTAAGCTAGACCCATTTTTTCAAAATGCTGGCCTTAGATTTTTAATCATCTCTGCAGATCAGAAAATGCAAAAACACCAAAAAGATTTAAAAATAAAATAAATCTTAAAATCACTTGTACATCACTATCATCTCATCTGGAAAAATATAAGGACAATGGAAGAAGAATCATCAGTTATGTCTGCTTATCAAAGTATTTAGAAGGAGAAAAAAAAAATAATTTCAAAATCTTCCTCCAGCCAAATTCACTGACTTTGTGTCACATTTACTTGGAATAAATTTTGGGGTTTTGTTATAAACTAGCCAGACAAATATTTGTTATTTACTGTCATAGTGAGGTAGAACTGCCATAGGCAAACCTACTAGACATGTGTCTTTTTAGAAAATACAAGAATGGGGCTGTTGGGCAAATAAAAAAAGCAAGGAAGGACTGGAATCCTTCACAGTCTGGAAAAGAGGAAGAAACATAACTTTATCACAATGATACTTGTCACTGGCATTTTGTGTCTTTGAAAGGAAGTTCAATATTTTCTTCATACAATGGCAAAGACTGTTAAATGAATACATTTTTTCCCACTTAAGAAGCATTTTTCAAGTCTTTTCCTTACCTTGAATACACACAGCTTGGCTTTTTTCTAACTATAGAATATACTCAGTACAATACACACAACGGCAATCCCTGCTTGGTCTTTAAATGCAGGTTGTACCATGCTTCAACTGTAAGATACAAATAAACCTAGAGCAGATCACTATGCAAATTAAGTTCAACTGGCATTTGTCATTGCTGTAATCCCTCAGGCACTTGTACTTACCTGCAGGTAAATATTTCAGCTGGTTGTTAGCCAAGCGAAGATGACGTAAAGATCTCAGGCGGCCAATCTCTGGACACACAATTTCGAGGGCATTATCACTTAAGTCCAGAAACTGCAGTTTAACGAGGGAGCCAATGGCTTGTGAGAGAAGAGATTAAAACATGAATGTGACCCAACAGTTAAAATCTTAACAGGACTTTGAGAGGATAAAAAGCCACGGTACCTAACACCTATGCCTGAGCACATTTTGGCATATTAAAGCCAGGCTCACAACTGAATGACTTAATTTGTGGAAATGCTTATCTATCTAACAAATAGTACTGCTGGCAGTGAGACAGGGAAGAAAACAGAGACTGATGTACAGAACACTCCCGCTCCTAGATTCTTCTCAGACGATTCTGCTCTGAAATCACTTTTTCCATTCCCTGCATTTGAGTCTATCCAATTTATACATTCGGAAAGAGTTTACTTTCCTGAAGCTGGGCACAAAACTCTACAATTCAGTCAGGGAAGAGAAACCTGTATGATACTTCAAGTTTCCAATCTGTCAGGATCTAAATCAGCAGAATACTCTGTGTGGTAACTGGCTGAAAGCAGAAGACACCCTGGACTGAGTGCCATTTACCCTGTTCGCTTTCTGCCATTAGAACTGGAGCAAACAGCATTCAAAAGCATTTGAGGAGTCTTTAAAAGAATTTAAGACAGCATAAACAAAGATACTATTGACTAAGAGATACATTGGTATATTTTGTATGAAAATCTTTAATGTTTTATGGGAAAAGAAAGGAAAAATAGGCCTCTTCAAAGAAGAAAAATTAATATTTTATGATTCCTGCCACTTATTGTGAGCTGGTAGATTACTTACCTTCAGGTACAACAACTATGTTATTTGAATGAAGGTACCTGGGGGGAGGAGAAAAAAAAGCAGAGGACACCACCTGTTACCCTCAAGGACTTCTGCTACATAATCAGTTTGCAAAATATCCAATTTCAGACTGAAAAAGCACCCTCAAAGCCATTCCTCTTTATGACCACAAAAGCTGTGGAAACTATATAAACTGGCAATGGATAGGTACTTAAGTTTCATTCAGACTATTGCATAATTAACGTAAAAATAAAAGAGAATGACATACAATAATTCAAAACAAAACATTCACAATTACAGTAATTATGGGCTTCATTTCTAAGAGTTTTAAGAAGAAAGCAAAAAGAAACTAATAAAGCACATGGAATAACCAAAACGAGCCATTTTTGATCACCAGGTTATTCCACAACAAATGACAGCCAAGAAAAGAAAAAAAAAAAATCCCAAACCCACATAAGTTATACAATTACAAACATTTTCCCCTGCACATAGAGTCTTGCACTTTTATGGACTGAGGAAAGCACCACACGATTTAGGCGTTGCAAGTGGGTTTTTCAAACCTAGAGCACATTTTCAAAAGAAAAACTCAATCTTACACATTGTTACATAGACACTTAACGAGGGTGGCCAGATTTCTTACTAAGAATATTCAGCACCCTCTGCTGCTGCGCTGCTAGTACTGCTAGTAACATAAAAACAGACTTGACACGTATTTTCAGTAAGCATTGCAGCAAATGAACCATCGGGTCTTGTAGACAACATTTTCAAATATTGGTTTATCTAATTGTACAGGAATACTGAATATTCAGTGTCCAATTGCTCAGGAACACAGGAAAATATTTTGCACAGCATATTTTTTTCTAGCATATTCTATTTAAACAACATTGCCTAAAGTAGGAGCCTGTCTTTTGGGGAAGGTAGAGGCAAAACAAGGAAAAAGACAAACGAACACTTCAACTGCATGGAGCACCTGAGCCTTCTCTTTTTCTTAAAAAAAAAATCAGACATTTGAAGTTTAATAAAAATTTAACAAGCAAAGATAGTGGATACATTTGTAGAAATCCTTATATATGATTTCAGGGTGAAAAATCTACCTCTCTCACTCAAGCTTAAAAAAAAAAAAAAAAAAAAAAAATCTACTATGAGGCTCTACACCCAGCATCCCAGCATGAGGGACACAATGTATGAAGAAACACAGAAAATAGTAAAGCTTTAAAACATACTTAGTGAAATAAATGCCTAAGAATGTAACTTTCAAGCAAGTGAAAATCAGTTAAGTTTTCCTTTGAAAATATAAAGTAACTGTAACAAATTATTCTTTCAACAAATCTTTATTTTGTGGTCTCTTTCAACAAAAGATCTTGTAAGTCTGATCAAAATTAACTTGTACTATTGGAGCTGCACAAATCACAGGCTCACGGCAGTTCTCTCTGGACCATCAGGATGCATGGAATAATGGTGGTGCAACTAAGCTTGTTGAATCTCAAATTATTAGGTTGGACTCCTACAATTCAGTGTTTGTAAGAGATTATTTTAAGATGCAACTTACACAAGTTTTCCTAACAGCACCATCAGATGACACTGAGATTTCCTGATGCCTCACAACAAAACATTAAACACTAAGTATATGAAATACAAAAATATTTACTTCACTGCTTCAGAGCATAAATATACTTTCAAGACTCAAGCTGGATGAGATGAGACTGTCTCTTAAGCAAGCTGGAGACTGCAGTGACCTACCAAACAGTTCAATTATACTGTGGTCCAGTGTACCAGAAAGGTGTGGTTCTGAGGGCCAAATTATAATGATGAGATCAGACAGCTGAATGCACTAGGCTACTCAGACACCTCCTCCTGCCTTCCATTAAATGAACAGCATCAAAGGTCCACTAGTTACACAACTGAAAGTGAGCCAAATGAGTTAAAAGGGAAAAAGAGGATGTCTTTTTAAATTCCCCTACTACAAAACCTATCGCAGAAGGAAATCATAACCTTACTAGAAGGAAGAAAACATTGACTCTGAAGTTTACAGTTTAAAATTGATTGCCAAAACAATACAGTTCATGCGACATTCATTCTTTGGACAAGATTGGATAAACTGCCTACAGCAAACATCATTAAACAGTTACTACCCCTGCTTGCTCATTCCTGCTCCTGTTTGACAATCTCTGACTTTGTTCCAAAAAATCTTATTACTACAATCAGAAAGACAGAGATAATAGTAACTCTGTAAATGAGGTAGAAACGAGAAACTAGGGATGGGCTGGAAGCAGTAACTTGTTACTCTGGCTCTGTCACAACCATCTGACCATTTGGAGGCTCCAGTGTTTTATCAGGGTGACAAAGTCTACGCAGGAGTTGGAAAGTTACACAATAAACAAAAAATTATAAATGTCTATTAGCGTGAGACTGGATACAATTTAACATACCTCCTTAAAAAAAACACCCAAGCCCTTTTTTCGCCTTCCAAGAAAATCCTTCACACTTAAAGAGGCAGGTTATGTGCAAGCAATGCATTCTACAATTATTTTAAGATAAGATGGATCAGCATTATAAAAATATATTAGAACTCCTACACAAACTCACAATTCCACGAGGTTTGGAAGCTTCTGTGCAAGGTTTTCCGGCTGAAAAAGAGTTAGAGATTTTTTAGGTTTCTAAACAAAAAATAGACACACATACTGTGTACCAAAGTCATTTTAATAACCATACTAAAACGTGTCTGCAGCTAAGTCACAGAAAAATATCATCAACACAGAGTTCATATACAATACCCTATTTCCATCTCCACTGGTGGAGAATGCGCTATCTGGAATATATCAAGTGTGAGCAGTTCTCCAATGAAACAGAACTACAGCCTAGAAGTGACATTAATGTGTCCTTAACCAAATGGCAGTCAGACTTCAGAGGCTAAAAAGATGGATTACTAAAACTTTACTTGGAAAATATATTCAAGTACAACTGAGTTAGCTGAAGTCAAGAGACTGCTATGAAGCGGCAGCCTTTACAGATTTAAGAGCAAGAACTACACAAGATGTCTATCCACAGTGTATTTTAGTTTGTAATGCTGCTAAACTGAGAAATGACCTGCAAACTTTGTGCAGCTTAATCAATTACCACTAAGCCAGAAGTGCTGAATCCATCAAACTAGATTTCCATACTTCCATATTAAAATGCATATAATTTTCTAAATGCTAACTGATCCCTAGTTGCAATTCTGTTTCTTGATGCTATTTATAACCATGAATGTGTATCAAAAAATTGGCTTCACAAGTTTCAGATGTCATGTTGGTAACTGTATTTAGAATTATGCAAGGTTAAAACAGTTTTATTCCTTAAGATACCTACTTGAAACAGATACATTTCATTGAAAAAAGGCTTTACAATACCTATATATGCAGAAATTAATTTTAAAAGCTGCTCAGTTGCATGGACAATTCCCTGTTCAAAAACAACCTCACTATTTTCACTGCCATGTAAATTTAAGGTATTACTACCTAAAAGGCAACTTTGCGTTTATAAATGTATTATGAAGGAATATGCTAACCTGAAAAATTAACCTCATAATATTCTTATGCAGCAAACACCCCACGTCACAGATCTGAGTAAAAGGAATATTTTAACTGTGGTGCAGCAAGTGATGGCTCAATAAGCGAATTGTTGACGTCATGACCCGACCAACGTGCCATAACTAATCTGTTACTGCCACCTGCTGGAAGGTTTCCTACATTACATCTACCTTCTAATGAAAAAATTTTGGTCAAAGTGAAAAAAAAATATTACACTGGGAAAATAAGCAAAAGTTGCAACATTCCCAAGCACCAAAAAAAATTCCAAGCTGCAATAAAAAAAAAAACCCAGGAGGAAACGCAAAACAAAAAAAACCCCAACAAACCACCACCTGCCGCTGTTATCCTACACCCTTTGTTGGAATAAGGACACTAAACTGAACCATGAACTATTTTCACGTTATACGTGAAGGTTATATTCTTCTTCTTGCTTTAAGTGCTTCATATGTTAAGAAAATGAAACTCAGGAGAGACGTTTTTATAGTTTAGCGACTCTAGAATAGAAATTCTGTTTATTCTCTTCAGTACCAGAACAATGGGTCTGAGCCAAAGTTGTTTAATACAACATCTTACAGTAAAACTATTTTTTTTTAAAACAAATATATATATTCATGATCCTTCAGTTGAGAGGTAAAGCCAACTCCAGTCTCTGCTAGGGACATGACAGCAGACAATGACAACTGAATCATCAATTCTGCCATCAACTGAAGCTTGCCTTGCCCTCACACCCACTGGGCATTTCTCCAAACATGACCCTGCTGGTCTGTCTGGACAGGACAGCATTGCATAGTCTGAGTTAGCAAATTAACAATTGTGCTTTCACATGGCTAGCTGACAGCTGTTCTAGCTTTCTGACAGTGCCATCATGGCAGACCAGTATTTCCTTTAATAGATGGGGAAATAGGATTACTGGAAGTCTAGTGTGATCAATCAAGTATTACATTAGGAGAAGTTGGAAGACTCCATGCTGGGATAGATGTGTGCTATACAGCTTCTTGATCCATTCATTATGTCAGAGCCCTCTAGCATTTCCACCTTGTCAATGAAGGCAAAAATGAAATTATTCTTAGGCAAGGTATGGGTAAATTCTGTCAGTGTAACTATTCTAGACATTTTCTTTGGAGCCATCTGTCAAGAACTAGAGTCATTTGAGAAGACCAAAAAAAAAAAAAAAAGAAACAGTTGATTTAGTCAAGACTTATGATTCATAAGTCTGAAGGAATGAGCCAGTGGGATGGAAGCACCACCTTACAGATTCAGTTTTGATGATTGATAATAATTTATATGTAATTTAAAGTATTTATTGATGAGCTAATGCCCATCATCCTGCACAGAATCAGAGGTGTACAAGGCTGATCTAGACATGAGAACTGCTCTTCTCAGTCACGATCACCCCTCAGAGAAACTGGTACATTTTCTCTTTCACAAGTATCAGTGAAGAGAATACAGATTCCTTCAATAGCCTGTTTGTTTTTAGCTACTCTCAGATGAGATTCCTTCCTCTGCCTCTTCTATGTAAATAACTTAGTATGTCTTTACTGAAATTAAGTATTACTTGTCCTACCAGCTTAAAAAAACATCATGAAAATACTGCTTAGTAAGTATACTGACTTCTGTTCTATTTCATTTCTGCCCCTCTTCTATTTTTTTTTTCCTGCTCTGTCTTGTCTTTTTGCAAGTAGAAATAACCTAAATCTCTCCACCTTCTCTCACAGGGCATGTTCCCTAAAAATCCCTTATTGCTGCTTTCTAGTTTCTTTCCAATTTACCTGGGTTGTTTGTAAACATGAAACCTCAGACTGAATCAGTGCTCCAGCTTGTGCTTTAACGGTATCCAGTAACTGCTTCTCTTCACTTTTAATAGAGATCATGAAACTTTCTACATTCCAAAAAGACATCTGCCTTTTTGTAACATGCTACTGCCTTGATCTATTTCTGTCCACTGAAATTTCCAACATCTATTCTGCTGAACAGATGCTCAGTGAATTAGACCCAATTTTGTTTGCCTAGGTCCTAGCTATAGTCCTGTGCACTTGAAGGAGATTCCATCAGTTATCCTGATCATTTTGAATCCTACTGCTCTATTTCACACTGTTTGCAAATGATGTAGCATAGCTATGATATACATATTTTAAGTATTGCTTTAAAAAACCAAACCAGACTCACTCATATGAAGAAAACAGACATTCAAAACTCTCCGTATAATTGTTTTCTCCCTTGAGCAATACAAACTTTGTAAACCTTACACCACTAAATAATTACTGAATTTCAGTGTCAAAGCAGGACTGTTTACAGTCTTTGGTTCAATTTTTAAAGCACCTTTAACTCATAACCATAAATTCTGCCCTCCCATTAAGTTATTAAGCAAAGCACTTGACCAAAACAAAAAAATGCCACAATATTTCTTTACAATACATGAAAACTTAAGTGAGTTATTCAACATGAAAAAAAGGCATTAAAATTTCAAATTAATTTTGGCTTTGAGTCCAAAAACTGAAACTTTTATTGAGGAATTATAATGTACCATTGTCAAAGCTTTAAACACTTTTCCTTAGACTGCAGTACTGGACTTTTTCTAGGAGGCACTGAAAAGAATAAAATTTTACAATAAATAAACTATAAATAGTACAATACTATAATTTTAGCAGTCAAACCCTTGAGCTTCTCTTCCCTGGCTGTTATTTTACCTATTTTACCTTAGAAGACCTCAAGAAAAAAAACAAACCAAAACAAACATAAACTAAATTAGCTGGAGACTTGAGCTTATTGACAGTGGCAAGTTTTGACTCTTTAGGAAATTTTAGTTATGTAACTAAGGCTACACCAAATTGTAAGGTCACATTAATTCAGGGTGAGAAACTGTTCGGTTCAGGTCAAAAAACCCAAAACAAATCAAGGCACAAACCTCTCATAATCCTGAAACTAACTGTTTGTTCTCCTAGCAGCAGCAGCCCACAGACACATTTTTGCTGGCATTTTAACAGCATGCTTTGAATTAGATCCTGGGATTGACAATGCCTTTAAAATAAGGCACACACCAAGGTCAAAGTTGTTAGAGTAATGAAGGAAAGCAGATTTGACTTGCATATCATCATCCTACAGTTGAAAGGCCTGATCACTGACACGAGCAAGATTTACAGCAGGTAAAAAAACCTCAAAGAACAAATCTCACAATAAACTCCCAGCAGATCTTTAAACAGGTTCAAAAAGGCACCCAATTACGTCAAAAACATTCATTTATTATACGTTACCTATGAAAGCTCAAACAATAATACAACCAAATACTCATATTTCACAACATGCTACATCATTCAGGATCAGATCTGCTAGAAGACTATTACTGTTGTTTTAAATTATATTGGGTTTTCGCATTCCATAAATCAGAATTCCTAAACATACCCACAGTAAACATTACAATAAAGAAGTTGTCATACCAATGTGGTCAGGGAATTTCTTTTCATATAAAGCCTCTCCAGGTACTGCAGCCCCTCATCTTTCAGTAACTCCAAAGGGAAGTGATGGAGGTTTCGGTAATTTAAGAACAAGTTCTTGTGCCTTTCCAACTTTGCCTCAGAGATTGTTTTACATAGTTCTGATGCCATGACTAATGCTGTTCCAAACACCACATCTAGTGCATTGCACCTTCTGAAACCAGTCCCATTTCTAGGAGACAAAAAGAGGAGGTAAAAAAAAAAAAAAAACAACAAACCCAAATAAGACATTACCAAGGTGTATACCATGCATTCTTTTGCAGAAAGAGTTTGTTATAACATACTATCTGATTACACTTGTTCCAGTTAATCTAGAAATCAAGTACCCAGAACATCCACACCATAAGGTGTGTTAGAAGCAAGTCTTTGACTGTTTTCTGGATGAAGTTTTAGTGTGTTTTTGATTGGCAATAACAAAATCTTAAGGTATACATAATGTGTTTTTTCATTCATTTTACATGGACCCTTCAGGTACTTCTGTCAAAGCTGGCACCACGAAAAAACAAAACAAACCAACCAACCAAACACCACAAATCAAAACTCAAAACCCAAACAAACAGTCTATTTAACCACTTTTGATATTCTAAACTTATCCTGTGAAGTATGCTAGAAGAACACACAGATGACAAGAAAAGTACACAAATTATTAGAGGACTTCTTATCTTTAGATGACTAAAACGCTTTTTAATCTGGAAAGACAAAAAGCAAGGAAAGTTTGTTAAGCTTTTCCATATAAAAGGATCAGAAGAATTTAGCAGTTGGAAGAGATATTGGGGATGGACAGTCAGTAAACTAATAAAGGAGAAATCTGAAACTTGAAGCAAGCAAATTTATAAAGAGCTAAATGTGAGAGCAGATTTTAAACTGTGATTTCTGAAAATACAACTAGAAAGAATTAAATGTCAAGCTTTAACTGACAATTTCAAAATGCAAAAATGAAAGCATGAAGACAAATTAAACATTAACTCATACCTGGAAACAGACTTTACTTAGCTTGTTTTTCAGATATAATCAAAATTCTAAATTCTTATGTCATCTCTATTTAGGTAACATCAGCAATGCTACATCTCTTAAATTTTCTGAGAATTCGAGAGAACATAATAAATCAAGACTATTTGTTAATTAAAAGTTACCCATTTTCTATAGACTCATTGCATAAATTAACTTCCATTAATGAAAGACAAGGAATTGTAACTGGTTTACATTAATAACATTTTCAGGTTTAGTTCATTCCTTTGCTGAAGGAGAGATTTCTAATTATAAGTACTGGAAGTGAAGGTACTGAGTTAGGAACAAGAGTCCTATCTGATTATATGGTAACCTTTGTAAATAATATATCTTACCCAGCTGAAGACTGACAAATGTATGATACATGTAAATCAAACTATCAGTTTCAGCAATTCCCTCCATTTGCAGATGAACTGCTTTTACCAGTGACCTATGTCCTTCTAGAAGAACACAGCATTTATTTTCTTACATTTCCACATGCTACTCATCACAATTTAGGTGTAATATCATGTACACCTTTCCTAGTCTTGAGTTACTCCCCGTTCAAGCCACGCAATGATCACTTCTAGGAGCAGATGATGCCCCTTTTGACAAGCCTATATAAGATTAGAAAGTATCAGCTCAGCTTTGGTTAAGCAGTGTTCATGGGAGAACCATTGCTACAACATTTACCTTCCTCAGCTGTCTTCAGGAGACAGTATACACATGTCTGGCTTCCAGCACTAGGAACATTAAAAATTCCTTAGTTCAGCAGATTAAGGAACTTAAGGCATTACAGTTTGCCCAGAGATGCTTTTTAGGTGTTCTGCACTTACAGACTTGACTTCAGAGTTGTGACTTCATACACCAACTGGACCACACTTAGCCATCGCACACAAGAAGATACAGACATACAAGCCCACAAGTGCAAAGCTCAGTCATAACCTCCTCTATTTTGGCTCTTACTTTAGAGGAAGTCTCTTCGACTCCCTTCCACCAGAAGCCAAACTTTCTGAACACTCCTTTTACAGAGATAAAACACAGCGATACCAAAAAGGACACAATCTTTAAGTAGAGGAAAAAGGAGTGAGGGCAGGTAACAGCCAGTGATAATGATAGCCCTGTGAAGAGTCAGGCCATCGGGGCAGAAAACCGCCGTTGCACAGAGAATGAACAAATAAGCCCCCACTGAGCACAGGTCAGAGAGTGGAGGCTGCGAAAGGATGTGAAGGGACGACACTGGGAGGCTTAGGAGACCTCCAGGCCGCCGAGCAGGACCGACTGGTGAGAAAAGCCACTGAAAACTCGTAGAAGCCGCACGAGAGAAGGAGGCTCTGAAGTGGGGCTGCACGGAGCCGCCCGACTCTGCTCCCCTCAGGCCCTGGGGAGCGGTGGGTGCAGACGAACCGCCCTGTCCCGACGGTGCGGGGGTGTGCATGGAGACCGCCACAGGTGGAAGCTTGTGAGGGTTAAGGAGGCGGCGGGAGGCCGCCCCCATGGCTGGGGCAAGGAAGAAGAGCCTCGGCCCGGTGAAGGATCACACCCTCTCACGGAGAAGCCGTTGTGCCCCGGTGGGCAGTCAGTAGAGGGCAGAGCAGCGAAGGCACCCGCACACTCCCTCAGAACCCGAACCGCACTGTCCTACTATCCCCCTCCCGCCGCGGGTAAAGCCACTCACCGGCACGGCTGCCGCCGGTGCGGAGAGCGGCGATAGGCACGGCACAGCCCCGCTTCGCTCGGTGCCGACGCCGGCCCAAGCACCCGGGGGCGGAGCTGCCCACAGCCACGCGAGACCGCTGCCACCACACGGCTCTCGCGAGACACCGCCCTGCCTCGCGTCCCGCCACAACACCGCCCCCTCACCCCGCGCTCCTCCCACCCAATCAGAAGGCGTTCCGCCAGCCGCCAACCAATCACCAGTGCCTCTTCCTTGCAGCCCTGTGGTCCCGCTCCCTGGAATCATCGAATCGTAGAACCAAAGAATCATTAAGGTTGGAAAAGATCTTTAAGATCATTAGGTCCTACCGTAACCCAACTACCGCGACCACTAAACCATATCCTGAAGTGCCACATTTACACACTTCTGGAACTCCTCCAGGGATGGCGACTCCACCACCTCTCTGGGCAGGGCATTCCAATGCCTCACTTCTCTCAGTGAAGAAGTTTTTCCTAATGTCCGATCTAAATCTCGTCTGGCACAACTTAAACTGATTTCCTCTTGTCCTATCGCCAATTCCTTTGGAAAAGAGACCAATCGCCTTTCAGGGAGTTGTAGAGAGCAGTAAGATCACTGAGTAGCCTTCTCTCCAAACAACTCCAGCTCCCTCAGCCATCCCTTGTATGACATGCCTTCCAAATACCCCACCAGCCTCATTGCTTTTCTCCGGATGTGTTCCAGAACGTCCCTGTCTTTCCTATACTGTGGTGTGAAGAACTGGGTACAGTACTTACGCCTGACCAGGGCTGAGTACAGGGGCACAATGACTTCCCTGCACCAGCTGGACACACTGTCTCTGATACAGGCCAAGATGCTGTTTGCCTTATTGGCCATCTGGACACACTGCTGGCTCATGTTCAGTTGACCATCCACCAGCTCCCCTAGACCCTTTTCCATCCAGCTGCCACTCTTCCCAAGCATTGCTTGGAGTTGTTGTGACCAAAGTGCGGGACCTGGCACTTGGTCTTGCTAAACCTCATCCTGCTGAGCATTGAAGAAGAAAGTCACGAGCAGGTAAAAGTTGTGTTGGCCAGGAAATTTCTTCCCAGTCAAATTGGGGGAGAAATAAGTACCTTGTATTTCTTTGTTAACAGCACTTAAGCGTTAACTAACGCTTAAGTAATCCTGCCTACATCCCCAACCTGCTCATCACATACACTTCTATCCATGATAGGTTTGCCTGTTGAAACAGGCAAGGGAATTGTGGAAGCTCAATTTACCTATGTAGTGTTCACCTGATTTAAATTTTATATATGTTCTCACGTACCGAGATGACCCAATATATAAATCCTGTCTTAGGGAAGGCTGTGTTTGTGTTATGTCAGTACTAATTCCTTCATACTCAAAATATTTGATGTTGCTGGGTATTAGATGTTCTTCTTTGCTGAAGATTAGCCCTACCAGCTGCCTAAAAAGGAATCCTGGCTGCAGAAATCCTCTTTCTAGTTCCCACTGACTAATTAACATAAACTTGTCTTAACAAGATTCACATAGCAGGTCTGCAGGGGAACCAGAAGCTGAAAGTAGAAGATTAATACCTTGCAGAAGGCATTTATTTTCTCCTGTATATTAACAGAACTTCCATTTGAAGCAAAGTAACGTGCAGAAAAAAGATTTTTCTTTTCTTGAAGACTCATTTCTCTCTTTTTTTTTTTTGAGTTCTAATTAAAGCATAGCAATCCTTAATTGCTCATTTGTCATTTCCCTTCACTTGAAAGGCATTAATTGTTTCTGACAGGTATACTTGCTCAGCCTTACTTGCCACTCGCAGTCTTTCCGAAGTTGTTTTTTCCAGTCAAATAGATTGGATTTTGTAGGAATAGTTTGAGAGTAAATAATTTGCCTTTCCAAGTTCATATTTATTGTATCATATCACACTGCACACAATATTTTTTCCTGTGGTTGATAATACGTGTCTTAGCTGGATGTTAAATGCCAGGAAGTGGCCTTCTTGTATACCACCACAGTTTTAAAAACAGCAATTACGTCACACATCTTAATGTCTCTTTGGTCCCACATTATAAATAACTGAGAAATGAGAAGATAAGCATACTTCAGACCAAAGTAGAAGCTGAATATGAGCACAGTTAGCAACGCAATCCTCAGAGGGAATTCAATGATGTGTCAAACCAAATGTTTTCCAGGGTATTGAGTCATAGATCAGGACAGGAACTGTGTTCCTGCCTTCTTCCACTAAAGTACAGACAGGAAAAGTGAACCTTTATTCTTGGGACACCTGCTCTTAACACAGCCAGGGCACTTAATGTGTTCATTTGCTCGTATGTTGCAATGGGTTTGCTCTTTTGGTTGGGTATTTTTTTGAGACAGTATCATGGAGGAGATGATTAATACAGTCTAGTATCTTTCAGAGCAAATTTTTGTCTATTTCTTCTGCTCACACCAATAGAATTTAGAGCAATGATAAAATGTCTTCGGTTGTACCCTTACATGAAAAAAAAAAAAAATCAACTTTTGGGGTGTGCCTTTAGTGACTATAAGTTACACTGCATGCATGGATTCAACATAGCTGAGCTCTTCTTTGCCAAGACAAAGAAAGATTTTCACCTTCCTCAACTGTATTATATTTTTCTTTGTGGCTGAGCTGTACCAGGTTCATACCAGCAAGCAGCAGTGTTGGTTAGTTCATAGCTTTATGGTATCCACAAGATTTCTAATGTGCTTTGAATGTTTACACACCTTTTCATCTTGTGTCTGTTTTCCTGAAGCAGTCACTCCAGGCTTATCACTTTATTGTCTTGCATAACCTGCAGTCATCACACTCATTCATTCTCAGCCTGATTTTGTTGCCCCTTAACCAACACCATCACACTCTCCCAGGCTTGCGTCATCAGTTTCTGTGCAGTGCTTCTGAAAAGCACTGCTGTCTCAGATCTGAAAGCTGATCTCTAAAGCTCTGATTCTGCAGAGCACAGGTGTACAATCTTGCCTGTGTAGTCACAAGGCTAAAAATGATGAGCAGATCAGGGGGCATTGGAATCTGATCTTCCTATAAGGAGAGTGCTTGCCTCATGATTGACGAGTCATTCCCACTTAACAAGTGAGACTAGTAGGACACCCTTTGTTAAGTGGATTTCTACTTTTTCTTTACCCTATTTAGTTTTAAATTTTGTCTTCAAGACCCACCTGCATCAGTTGGTTTACTGGAACAAATCCAATAACTGAAACAAGTGGGCACAGCTCCACCAGTGATCCCTTGTTTGTGCTAAACTTACAGGAGGCAGATGAATGTTGTGTGGATAAAAAAGAGATGATGATTTGATATCACATTTATTGCACAAGGTTACAATATAAGACTAACAACTTTGAGAACATGCAACTGGAAATATCTTTTGTGGTAAAGCTTTATGAAATAGTTTTATTTTGTTTTGCTGAGTGAAACATGAAGAAATTATTTTTAATTGAGGTTTTTGGGACCTTGCTCGAACCATGAGATCGTACTTTTGAATTTGCAGTCTGAACGCTGAGGCTCAGCCTCCCTAAAAATTCTGGGTAAGTCTTTCCCACCCAGGACTGTGGATACCACTTATATTGAATCATGTGTATTAAATTAGCCATTGTAAGTTTGGATTATGATCAAAATATTCACTGAGCAATTAAAGGTCAGTGTTTAGCAGCAGGAGACTTCAGTGTGACTGATGCATGACAGGAAGAGAGTCCTTTAAGGTCATATAATTAGTAAATATTTTTAACCTTCTCTCTTTAGTGCATTAACTAGCAATGCAAGATGTGCTTTCTTGGACACCACTGTGTTCTGAGGATTACAATGACATAAACTCCCATCACTAAACACTAAGATTGTGTAGTTATACCTGGTACAGAGAGGCACCATGGGTTGAAGGAGTCTTCTAGGCCTGAAGAATCAACAGATCAGTCCAATGATCCACACATGCAGTTTCAGCCCTCTTTAGGTTCTTCTGATGCAGGGTTGGTGTGCACTGCAGTGTCAGCATATGACATGCACAAGTGTGGAAAGCAATAGTAAACCAGTGGAGTCCCCACTGCACCTGCCAGGTCTCACAGCAGTGAACATCTTTGCCTAGTCAGATGGGGGAAGACTCTGCTCAACACATGCTTGGCATGTTTGAAATGGTCTAGTAATATGACAGAGGTCTCCCTTACGAGGCAGGATTTCAGTGTGGGGGCTTAATGGTTTGTGCTGTCCTTTTGTCTTCTGTTTGTTCCTAGGAAATGTACATTGCCTAGAATTGTGCAAGTTCTCACGCAGTTCAGCACACAATTTCATTCTTCTGCTCTTGCAGACACTGAGGGTGGATTTCTCTCCATCTATGAGGACCATAGACTTAATTTTTCCTCCTGACAAGAGCTGAGGGCCTCATGTCATCACCAGAGTATGGAAGTGGAGACTTTCAGAAGCATGCTTTCCTGCTTTACTGGGCAGATAAGGTATGCCATGGTCTGATTGTCACTGAGAAGGATTTTTTCAGCTGGCATCCTTCCTTCTAGGATTTCAAATCTATTCATTCTAGTTACCCTTGTTTTCAGTTTACAGTGGCTTACATAATGCTTTTTCAGCATATACAGCTTTGATACATGCTATGATGCAAGATCTGGATTGGAAAAAATGTCCATAATTTAGGATCTGTCCTTTCCATAGGAGGACTTTTTGCACTACACATACATTTGGAGGTGGTGGAGTCACCGTCCCTGGAGGTGTTCAAGAAAGGACTGGATGAGGCACTTAGTGCCATGGTCTAGTTGATTGGAAAGGGCTGGGTGATAGGTTGGACTGGATGATCTTGGAGGTCTCTTCCAACCTGGCTGATTCTATGACTCTATGATTTACTCATTTTTCTCTCCTATCAATAAGTAAACTCAGTTAAATGTTCTGGGTTTACTGACGGAGAAAAATCCATAAAGTCCTGGCTCTTCTTAGGTTTTTTCTGGTTTCCAGTTAGTAATTTTGGTGTGGTGACAAAG
This sequence comes from Ramphastos sulfuratus, assembly GCA_013399055.1. NCBI lineage: Eukaryota > Metazoa > Chordata > Aves > Piciformes > Ramphastidae > Ramphastos > Ramphastos sulfuratus. The sequence goes on from WBNM01035427.1 coordinate 108,311, forward strand.
CTGTCTTATTTGAGTGGAATGATGTTGCAGTGACTCATCACAGCAGTACTGCTAGCTTTCCACAATCCTCTTCCTTCAAACTCTGGCTTCTGCAGCAGTACCAAAAACTGGAAAGCAGATGGAGCTCTTGCATGCCGAGTGACAACAGGACAGTATTCAAAGTTCAGATATCCACATATGGCTTAAGTCTTTTTACTTTCAGTTTGTTATTGTATCTGTTAAACTTGAACTAATTCCTTTTTTAACAGCATAGTGACGGTAATGAAAAAGCTAATTCGAACTAAAGTTACTTACACTGAGTGGTATGGTTCAAATCAATGCACAAAATACAAGCTCTTAAAACCTTCTGTGGTCAATTAGGGCTGAACTCAGTTTTTGAGGGAAATTACCTGGTAATCATTGTGTTGTGGAATAGATTTCCTAAGAAGTAATGGGAAGTACTAGTGACGTGGACAAACTGCACTTTGAATGGAACCAACCCTAGCAAAGAATAAGCAAGCAGTAGGTTTTGGCCCTCTCTGATCATGCAGTTTCCGCTCATTCTAAATTCCCCCTGATCTAATTAATCTCAATTGGAAAAAGAACAATGCCTCCCTGACTGCCCCAGAAACCAAATTCCTCTGTTAATGTGCTAAGCAAATGTAACAATAGGCAGAGTCAACATTTCTGCCTCTGCTCCATTGGGAAATCTCAATATGGGATCACCACAGAGGTAACAAATCAGCCATCTCTTCACAGATGATTCACCTGTCAGCCCATCTTTCACAGATTCTGAAGGGACACACAGCTGATGTGGACATATTTTCTGTTACCTCTTGTCGGTAAGATAATCACAGCTTTCAACTTTACTTCAATTAACTAAGTATTAGTTTTCAATTTCTCAACTCCACTGCATGCCACAAATGCATAAATAAATGGATAAAGATTAAATTGATAAATTGATTAAAGATAAATTGATAAAGATTGAAGAAAATTAAATAAATTCTCTTCATCTTCTGGAATTCACTTTATGAAACTCCTTAATCCTGACTGATTTGGTTTGACTAAAGCCATTTAGACTATGATCTCCACTTTTGGTTCACTTTAGGCCAGAAAAGTAGTAAAAGAGGAAAAAGCAAATTTAGGCATCATATGAATGTATTAGTTTCAGGCAACAAATGGTGTGAAGCATTCTTTGGTCTGTTTTTACATCACCTCAATAGTATTAATTTTTACCACCTCCCTCTGCTGTCTTTGAGGCTCTCTTGTGGTTATGTCCCCATCTTTTTGGCTGGCCCAAGATCTCCTTTCTTTTTACCTTCACTGCGCTTCCTTTAAATCCAACCCACAGATTTGCTGAGTTTGCAGTAACAGTTGAAACATTCCTCTAATGAGACCAAAAGTTGTTATTCATTCTCCTGAAAACTTATATTAAAAGTTTATTCAGAAGCAGTTCCTACTTCCAGACACCAAACTTACTCCTATTCTTTAACCTGATATGACTATTGCTGCCTAAATATAATTATCTTTCTTCTCCTTTAGCCATGTAATTTTCCACTAGTCCTATGCTATTTTGTGAGTCAGAACAAAGTCATATTTTATAGCAAGACTCTATATGGTCAATAAAGCTCCATTGTTCTTCTATGCATACCTTTTTTTTTTTTTTTTTTGGATAAAATACTAAATCCTAGTACTGTTGTCTGCACAGTTCTGTCATTTTAGTACCTGTGATTTTGAAATGGAAACGTGCTGCATTTGGTTCTCGGTGACAACACACATACTTGAACTAACATATTTTTATGTATTTGTAAGATGTTTGTGTCTCTTATGGAAAGATTCCAAGTGAGGTGCCAAATACCTTGGTTGTGTAAGAGTGACCTTTTTTTGTAATTTTATTCTGCCATTCACATCAGAAGGGTGTTAATTTTGTGGCCTGTTACATTATGATAGAATTGAGGCAGGTGGTGAGCTATTTTTCATTCCAAGTGAATATAAATAGTGAAGGGGGGAAGTGTGGTGTATACACAGCTCTTTGATTTATGCAAGCATATTGTAGAACCTGGTTGAGGGAAGTCAGATATAGAAATCTGCTCTTCCTGAGACCGGTGGGAGATTTGCTTTTAGAGAGCTTGCAGGGTTTCTCCTTTTCACATAAACCATCCCTTCGGCTCCAGCTGGGGGCTGACCTTTCTTTTTATTGAACACACTAGAAATAGCTTAAATATATGCCTGGATGTGCCACATGTTGGGGAGACACTCAGGAGACTGCTTCCTGTTAAATGCAGGATTTTTAGGTTTTGAGAGCAAATCAGCAAAGTCAAAGACACTTGCTTTCTTCCTAGGCTCTTTGTGTCCTCTCAGAAAAGTTTCAAGTGAATTATAGAATCATAGAATGGTAAGGTTGGAAGGGACCTCAAAGATCATCTAGTTCCAACCCCCTGCCATAGGCAGGGACACCTCCCACTAGAACAGGTCACTCAAGGCCTCGTCCAACCTGGCCTTGAACACCTTCAGGGAGGGAGCAGCCACAACCTCCCTGGGCAACCTGTGCCAGGGTCTCACCACCCTTACTGGAAAGAACTTCCTCCTAACATCCAGTTTAAATCTCCTCTCTGCCAGTTTAAACCCATAGCCCTGAGCCCTTCATTGCTGAAGAGTCCAACAGTCAAAATTTGAGTTAAAAAGTCAAACCATAATTCGGCTTGAGGAGGCTCTCAGCTTGTAATAAATTAACAGTCTTGTAGTAGTGCAAGAGAAACATAGGGACCCAAAAGGAGTTTCTCCATAACCATGTAGCTGTCCAAGTGTCTGGTTGCAGGGATCTCTAAGCCTAGCATTCATACCAGAGGACAGCAAAGAGGACACCTGCATGGGGTCTGAGCAGGTCAATGGTCTGCTTGGCTGGGTGCCAGCGCTGGAAGAGAAGTTGGAAAGGTTGAGGAGTATCAGGGAATGTGGGAGAGAAATAGTCTGGTGGCCACTTACTTTGAGCAAAAACAGTTTTAGATGTCCTCCTTCTCTCTCCAGGAAGCCCTACCATGAGCAATTTAGACTGCCTTTGCCTGGTGGAGACTTCTTAGACAAAGCTCAGTAACATTTTAAAACCAGGTTGCTCATTCTAGCTAAAGTGCAAGGAATGCAGATCATGTAGATGAAAAGTGATTTGGTTTGGATTTTGTTACTGTTTTATCCCCATTACCTCCAAACAGTTGTTATTTGTTTGTTTTTAATTTGACATAATTTCCTGATTCTAGCTTGAGAATAACTAGTGTGGCAAGAAATAGATCAGCCTCAATTTGGGAAACAGGTGGATAAATGCAGCACAGTTTGGCCTCTACTTTGTGTTTAAAAAAAGAAAAATTAGTCTAAATAGTCTTAGTATAGCCCTCAATAAATGGTGAAAGAGAGGAAACTGATAATATGTTGTGATGCTATGACCTGGAGAAGCACACTTCCATGGAAGATTTATGTGGTACAGTATGCCAGCATTTAGCAGCATATGTCAAGTTTGTATGGGTTGATGACAGGGTAAATTTTGTGTTGCTGAAGAGGGGGGCCCAGCTCTCAAGGGCTTAGCCATCGCTGTTGCAGAGAAAACTGTTGGTGAAGCAAATAATTCTTCCTTTCTTCCACGTGCAGGTGCTCCCTCCCTGACCTCTTCACCACACATACATGATTTTCAAAGCACCACAGGGGGAATGGCAAATACTTTGTGTATGAAAACTATCCAGTCCTTTTCCTTCAGTTCCTTAGGGGAAGGGCTGTACTGAAACAGCATGAAACACCTACAACAGAGACTTTTCTGACAGACAAAGTCAAGGACAAATGCATAGCAGCAATATTGAAAGATTATGGCAAAAAGGGAAAGGAGCAAAGTAAAGTAGGTGAAAGCATCACAACATAAGCGCTTAGATGAGTCTCAGTGTTCTGACCTCTACTGCTGTTACAAAATGTTTGTGCTTATTAAATACCTGACAGAAAAAAAGTCCCAGACCCACAGAAGGTGTAGCACATAGAGAGGAATTTCCTTGTTCAGTAAGGATGGAAGTTATGCCACAGTAGACAGTCTTATTCAGACAGAAGCACCATCTTTCAGAGCACTAGCAAGGAGCATGTTTTAAGGCACATGTAGTCACATGCAGTGTCATGGTTCCACATTAAGATACAGAGGTACTTTCCTTCCCTTTCGTCAAGTTGTATTTTTGGATCTCTGTTGCAAATTGTAAGGCAACGAAATAAACAACATCACTGTGCATAGAATGTTGCATTTATTACTTGGATTCCCTCAATAAGGATATTCTTATTACTGACATCTTTTCTTATCCCACAGAAGACAGTCACTTTTGTGTCATGAAGTCAAAGATCTGCATTGTTGGAATTTCCTATTTCATTTTGTGTTGTATTTCTGATGGAATATTGTTTTTTCTCAGGGCATTGTGGCAGTTATCAGTGCTCTGTATTACTCTGCACCCTCCCTCTGTCTAATCCAAGGCTTTTAAGAGCACTATCTGAGTTAGCAGATGGAGCTGCAGAGAGGCTTGAAGACCTACTTTGTGACAGGTAATAAAATATTGATAAGGCTTAGGATTGTGTAACATCAAACTAACCATAAATGTAAATAAGTCACTAGACAACTTTGCTGAAGCTGAACAACAGTGATCCCAGGGGCAGCACCATAGTTTTTTCCCCATCCTAACTAAAGCCTGTTTAGGACTTTCCCACAACTAGCATACTGAGGGATTTGACTTATTTTGTTGGAATTGAAGGTTTGTATCTTAAATACTACCTGTGGCACAGACCTCAGCAATATGCAAATATTGCAGTAAGAACATTGCAACACTACTGGAAAGCTAATGGTATTTCTGTGCATCCCGATACAAAGCTAGACTAGGGGAGGATTTAAAAACAACAACAACAAACACACAAACAAACAAAACAAAAAACACCCCAACAAAAAAAAAAATAACACAACCCCCCCCCCAAACAAAAAACCCCTTTAGTCAGTAAAACTGAAATTGGAAGATAAAAATGGAAAGGGAAAGGGACAGAGAACTGTACTATTCACTTCATAATATTTCATTCCACATTACAGCTCTAAGTACTATAATACAAAGTGTCCCAGGGGTTGTACAGGCTCTCACCTCTCCAAATTCAATGAGAGCAAACTGCAGTGAAAGTTACAGCAAGGAAGAAATTATACTTATTTACTAGGAAATGGTATCAAAGAGGAACCAATGTAAAATAGTGATTTTTGCAAAACCAAGTAAATAGTGTTAAAATATTTCTAACACATTTGCTGCAGCCAGAGGATCACTCACAGGTAAAGCTAGGTCCATAACCTTTACCCTTCCCACATGCACCAGCTATCCCCTTCAAACACATCACGTAGAGGTGAGATAATATTTCCACAGAATGATTGATGCTCAATATTCATTAGTTTATAAAAGTGCTGCTAGCAAAGTAGCTTCACACATAGTTTCAAAAGCTATTTCAAGTGACCAGAGATAGAAGGCCATGAAAGATTTGTGGACAGCAAGTTTATAAAAGGAAAATAATTGTAAGGGAAATAAAAGCTCTGTCCAGCAATATTTGATTTTCCCAACCTCTGTAATGGACATAAACAAACTTCTAGCATATTGTTCGTGACACTTTGCCATGTTCCCCACTGTTTTCATTATTCCTCAGACTTTCCTGCTTTCCCATCCCTTAACAAAAAGAAGTTATCTTCAGAAGGCTTAGATATTAAGTCTGTTGAAATTACAGAAGCAGAAATATGCCCTACACAGGAAAACAAACTTACTATCATGTAAGTTTGCATTAATCTAAGTTTCCATCAATCCTACCAGTATTTTAGCCAACAAACATTTTATTTCCTTTGTTCTTTTCTTTGTATTTGCCACCTTCTTTTGACTCAGCCATTAAGTTGTTAGTTTTGCTTTCTTGCTTCAAAAACTTCAGAAAAAAGATGGCAACGTCTCAATTTTTGCTGAGTATTGCGGCAAAGAGCTTTAATTACATCAGGATACTGAAGGCCTGAGTCAGCCCCAAGCTCACAGTGAATGAAACAGCAATATCTTCATCCTCATTTTTAATATCTAATCTTTTATTACAGACTAGAGCCTTCCTTTAGGTTTGGGTATTTTTTGTTTTTTTAATTTATGGTGTTGGGGCTTTTGTTGGTTTGGTTTTGTTGGTTGATTTTTTTTTTCATTTGTTTGTTTATAACCAGGGCTGTTTCTTCATCAGGTAACACCCTTCAACCTCAGTTCCAGCAAGTCTGCAAAAGAGGGCTCCTGCTGATGACTCTATATAGCTCTAGCTGTACCCTTAGGTATTGGAAACAAGTCTAATCCTCCCAAGAGAGGCAGGAATGAACCCATATATAGCCAGTGTGGTGATCAACATTTGGGCTCCACACTAACATAGCAATATAGATAAACCCTGGATTAGCTCTGTACCACTGCTGGAACTGGATAAAGTGCATAAACATTTTAAAATGCCATACAACCCAAAGTCAGATTCAGCAGTGCAGCTGAAAAGGCCAGCAAGATTTGATGAGTACAGTACCACAGGAGTTCCAGCTAGAGATTAAGAGCCAGCTCTTTTCCCAGCAAACTGCAACTGTACATGTAAATTGTCCACTTGAGATTTTGTAAGTGCTTTAATTTCCTGGAGTTATTTACAAAGGGAACATAGAGGGAAATGCCTTAAAAGGGTAAGAAAAGCCACTGCTCTTACTGCAGGAAGAAAAGTTTCTTCAATCAGATTGTCCTTCTGTTGTGAGGTTGATTAGAGCTTAAAAACAGTCAGTTGTAAACTGTATGAAAAGGAATGTCCAGACTTCAACTAATGCTACTGATGAGAAGAGATCACACAAGTAAAAGTAAACCACCTCTCAGAACATTTAGGGCTCATAAATTGCAATGGAATTGCACCAAAAGCAATTTGATAGTGCACATTTTGGTAGTATATCTTGGCAACTTCACCCATCCTGCATTTCAGTTCATTTCTAGAGAAGTTTTAATGCTTCTGTGTGTTTGTGGTGCAAAGAAGAGCACACATGGTGCTTTGGAGGTTACTTACTGAGATACTCACATTCTCCTCCTTAAGCCCTTAGAATGCAACTACATTTTACAGAATCATAGAATGGTAAGCTTGGAAGGGACCTCAAGGATCATCTCGTTCCAACCCCCCGCCATAGGAAGGGACACCACCCACTAGCACAGGTCACTCAAGGCCTCCTCCAACCTGGCCTTGAACACCTCCAGGGAGGGAGCAGCCACAACCTCCCTGGGCAACCTGTGCCAGTGTCTCACCACGCTCACTGTAAAGAACTTCCTCCTAACACCCAGTCTAAATCTCCCCTCTGCCAGTTTAAACCCATTGCCCCTCACCCTGTCATTACAAGACCTTGTAAATAGTCTCTCCCCAGCCTTCCTGTAGGTTCCTTTCAGATACTGGAAGGCTACTATAAGGTCTTCTCAAATTTTCTCTCAGCTCAAGGTTTTGGAGGCTATCAGCTGACAGCTCATACAGTTTAAATGACTGCAGAAAAAGCTCAGACAAAATTTCACTCTTTTTTTTTTTTGTTACATCTCACCTGGAGGCACAATTGATTTAGCAAGGGGAAGTCAATGGATTACAGTCTTGTTATTTTCTGTTACGCTGGCCTGGAAAATGCTGCTAACCTGAGGTAGCCTGGCCTTACCCAGGCAGCCAGGCTTAGCTGGTGTCAGACATAGATGATGACATTACTTTCCAGCACTGAAAGGCATTCAAGACTTTTGTCTTTTGTTTATAAGCTCTTTCCATAAATGATATTAATCTGAAGCAGCTTGGGAGGCAGAGTACTTCACTGTAAACCTTCAAAGGGTGATATCAGAAACAGAGCTGCACACAGGCAGCCTTCTTAGGAATTGTTTCCCTCTTTGCTTTTTAATGCTTGAGCCCCTTCCAGACTGTGTTCTTAAAAGAGCATTTGAATACAGAATCTGCATAACGCAGCAGGCACCAGGCAGAAAGACATTTCTTCAGCACTGTTCTTCCTCAAGTTGCAGTTGTCACAATTCTAATTGTACTGGAATCCAACAGCAGATCTGGGCCACATTCAGAGTTATTTGGGAATTGGTTCTGTTTGGTGCAAGCTTTCCCCATTTATATTTCATGCTTATGTATGTCATACTTTATGCTATGTGAAACACATCAGTACTTCCCTTACAATTTATTACATAAATGGTAGTATTACAATTTTATGGCACCTTTAATATGACAATATAATAACATCTCATAAACACTACTGTGCCTGAGTTTTTTTGACTCATTTGAGAGATGATTAAACTGGGATTCAGAATTGTGCAAAAAATGCTTCTGATAAGTAAGTGAAAATTTGGGAACAGAACTCAAATTCTTGTTCACACTTCTTTCTGGAGATATCACTGTGTAATACTCGTCTAAGGCAATGATCAGAGGTTTAGTATGGATCACTTTCAAAGGCATTGATTTTCAATCTCTATCATCAAAAGACAAGCATGAAAAATATAAATGAGTCTTCATGGGAAAACCAGCTATAATGAATCACTTGCCTGTCACTTGAAATACATATATATTCAAACTAACAAAAGTGTAGTGTTTTCAGAGGAAGCATTTCTATCATCTCCAGTTCAAAACAGCTCAGTGGTTTGATCGTTATGGCAGCTTCACTATCAGTGTATATATCTTGCGTGTTCACTTCGTAAAATATTAGCCCTGTCTTCAAGTCCTGTATTTGCATTCACAATTCAATTATATGGCCATTTTGCTGGGGAAAAAAAAAATTACATGTGTATGTACATTTTTTGCAGTAGTGAAGAGTTAATAATGTCATCTTAGCATAGCCCTACTGTCTATTACTAAGATTTTAGTTCAGAGATGTTCAACGTTCAGATCAGTCAAACTGAATTTTATTTAGACATCGAACTCCCTCAGGCTTGGTTGGAAAATGTCAGCCTAAAATAGCATGTGCTTGAGTACAACAAACCAGAAAGGCACCTCTGATGTATATATTTGTGTGTACAAACAAATGTCATAAATAAAGTATCTCAGAACAGCAACTAGCCCCTTCTTCACAGGGCTGAATTGCCACTCACAGCATTACAGTAGCTGTGAGAATCTGTAGGGATAATGCTTCCTTCCACTTACGTGGAGCCTGGACAAAACAAGGGAAAGAGCTCCTTAACTTCACCAGGTAGTGACTACTGATCCTAAGCAAGATTAAAATAGCTCTACCACTGCGGTACCAGTTACAGACCAGCCCAAATGCCAAGGGTTTAGAAAGTGAGCTAATGCTCTAAACAACATTAAATATTTTGGGTAACTTATGAGTCAAGAACAGAATTTGATGCTACTCAGTAACATGAACACAGGACACGGCAGCAAATTGATTATTTGCTTTTGATAAGGGCCAAATGTTTCTTAGCTTCATTTTCAGTTAGAAAAATAGGTTATCAGATGTACATGCACAGATAATTTAATGACAAACAAATTTTTGTATGCAACTGAGCAAACAAAAGGCATAGGTTACCCATACCTCATGCCAAGTGGCATTTCAAACCTTCCCTGGAAGCAAATGAAAAGCTTGTCTAAAGTGTGCTGAAAGATATATAAAGCATTTAACATGCCAAAGAAAACATATTCTCCTCCTTTCTCTAACCACCAGTTCCTAAGCCTTTTAGTCACTGTTTCTTTCACAAAAAGCAACTATGCTGCTGAAAGAAGGGCCAGGAATTGGAAAGGCTACATACAGGGATCTTAGCCCAGAAGTAACCAAGACAGAGAGGCGCCTGGAAGTGATGGAATGGGTAAAAGGGCACGCAAATACAGTCCATGTGAAACCCAAGCAGGTACAGTCATTAGCTTAAGAGCTGGCAATGTTTTTCAGATAGGCAAGTCATACCCTGGCAGATCTTACTCTGGCTGACTCTTTGTAATGAACCAGGGTTCTTCATTGCAGTAACAGGAACTTGGCTCATCCAAATCACCCACAGAGCTAGGGAAGTGCAAAAGCAAGCGGTGAAGATAAGTTCCATATTTGTAGTTGCTGCTGACCTATCCTGCTGGAGAATCTAACCCTGGCATCTGCACTCCAAAACTCATGGAAAAGATGACACTTTTCATCCATGCCACCTACTGTTAATCTGTATCCAACTTGTTTCTTAGCCTGTCAGCACTTCTGAAAAGCTTGCTGTGGTAGCAGGCAGATATTTTTCTCCAGTAGGGACACTGGACTTCTTCATGAACTCTGCTCAGTTCCCTTCTTCCCCTGTTGAGGATCATGCATGGTGACAAGCAGCAGCCATCAGTTACAACAGCAGTGTACAGAACTGAAAGACACCAGGCATAGAAGAATGCTCCTCTACTCCAATGCAGAACTCATAGCTTGCTCTATGGTTTACACAGAAATGCAACCATTACCTATTTCAGTCTAAGTGGACACTTACACTCGTGTCTGTGAACTGCAGAAGCTGAAGAAGTTGCATGTCCCTTTCTGTTGTCCTTGATACAGAGCCAGGCAATTGTTGGCAGATAACTGGGGGCTATAATCTCCTCAAATGACAGACCCCATCTGCCAGAGCCCTCCTACACTCTTGGGAATTTGGCTGGTGTTTCACAGGCAGAGCTAATGGGAATTTCCTCCCCTCTGCTTCTGCTGGCAGGAAGTGTTTTATTTATGATATCACCAAATATTTGCTCTGCTTCAAGACAAAAGGAGTTGTTACTGCTGGCTTCCCCAGAATAATCTTTTCAACCCTAGTCCACAGAAAACAAGTCCTAAAAGGGAGTCAGCAGGTTACATGGCTGTGTGTTTGATCATTTCTTGCATGGAACTCATGTCTCACTTACTATTTGCTTTAATGGTATGGGATCAGGGCCCAACTCACAGCTATACCATATTTAAATAACTGCTAAGAAATACTTTTTCTTTTTCTCCCCAGGTTGCCTGTTATTTGTTACTGCAAGTTATTTGTGCCAGGAGAAGAAAGGGATCAGTAAGTCAACAAAAATTGAATAGCTTGCCAGCAACTGCTTTACATGAAACAATTATGACTGAGGAACTCTGTGATTTGACTAATGAGCACACCCTTTGTAAATTTCCAGAAAAGGCAAAACTAACATAATTATGACAGGACGCTATGCTTTTGCTCTGACAGACAACTATATCCACTTAGGAATGCTAGCACAAGTTCTTTACTTACCCTTTTGGTTTTTTCCCTAGTGTTAATGCACACTTAAAGTGAACTCTCATGCTTCAAATGAGGTTAATCTATTTTCAGCCACAAGTAAACAAAACCGTATTCGGTGTCACACAGAATCAACAGCAGATCTCTGATCTACATTTTATTATGCCAGTTTAACCTCTTGCTGTGTTACTTAATCTTAACTGAACTGTGGCACCAAATACCATGTACAGTTATTAAAAAAAAAAAATGGGCTGTTACATTTCTCTTTAAGGAATTAAAAGTTTTCTGTTTTGTTCATTTTATTTAAGAGATGGCAAGAAATTAGCCTGTTCATAGAATCATAGAATGGTTTAAGGTTGGAAGGGCCCTCAAGGATCATCTAGTTCCAACCCCCTGCCATAGGCAGGGACACCTCCCACTAGCACAGGTCACTCCAGGCCTCCTCCAACCTGGCCTTGAACACCTCCAGGGAGGGAGCAGCCACAACCTCCCTGGGCAACCTGTTCCAGTGCCTCACCACTCTCACTGTAAAGAACTTCCTCCTAACATCCTGTTAGACCTCCTTGCTTTGGCAAATTCAGCTTTCAAAGTAACAATCGCTTGTCACAAAGATTTCCTAGGAAAAATAGAAGTAGCTTGCTGGATTTTATCACAGTGCAGTCTTCTACATCATCTCAAACGCATCTATAGCAGCCTAGCAGAGATACTATGGCTCACTTCATTTTAAGAAATGAATACAGAACACTAATGTTTTTTTTTTCCCACATTACTTTGCTCTGAAGTGGATCTTTTCTTTCCTCAGGAAAATTCTACTGTTCTATACAGTAGTCACAGAACAGTTCTGGTTGAAAAAGACCTTTATAGCACCAAGTCCAACCATTATCTAACTCTACCAAGTCTGATGCTACATCACATCCCTTAGGCACCACATCGATGTGCCTTTGAAATAAACTTGAGCAACTTTCCAGAGAGGGCTTTTCCAATAACAACTGTGCAAGCTGGTCCTTTGTAATAACCACTCTAATACTGAATAGGAGCATCTAACAAAAAGACAGAACTTACAAAGCTGAATCCAAGCCACAAAAGTTGTCCAATTCAGGATTCAAAAAGCAAGGCCAGCAGTCTCTCAGCACAGGCTGGTTTTCTGGACTGTTTTAGCCGCCCATTCTGCATTAGAACAGCAGCTGCAGGGGTAGTTTCCAGCATAGCTGTTTGGAAACCATTTCAAGAGAAGTTTTTCCAGATGTAGGTTCGAGTGTGCCAAATGGTCTGGCTTTTCAGTATGAAAAGCAAATTAGAAGTTGAGACTATGGTGCTTCAGCAGCAAGCAGCTTTGATCAATGCTCAGCTCAAAGAACCTGCCTGCTCTTAAAAATTGTAATGATTCCACAGGGTTTCATTTAGAGAGGGATACAAAACCCATGTCAAAGCCCCCTCCCCCCTTCAAGTTTGTATTTTTTCCCTTCCAGTAATACAAACTGTCTATAAACTATATGTTAGGATTACTGTTCAGCCTTCAGAAAATTGAATTTATGCCCATAATACATAATGAAACACCTGCTAGTGCTGCATATGTAATTACTCTCTCACACAAAGAAAGATAGATGAGCAGCTATCCAACCAAATTATTTTCCACATGAGACAGAATCTTATGGATGAAAACCAAAAAACTCTGCAAAGGCACAACTTACCTGTCAGACAAGCATCTTAGTACCATTGCTGGTTCTTAGGTTATAGGAATCCTAAATTTTAGCTCTTCCCCCTCTCAAAAAACCACTGATGTTTAGTGAAGATCAATGTCTAGGTATTATCTGAAGCTTTGTCTCAGTATCTCAGCAGCGTACCTGGGCTGTGTCCAGTGTAACACTTCCTACTGCTGAACTAGAGTACTTTAAAATAATAAATTGGAAAAGTTACATATTTTTCAATTCACTCCTCTAATCCCCAATCCAGACTATTTTATTAGAGAATGATTTACAGGGAGGAGAATATACACGTTCTGTGGTGTTCTCTAGCATATTTTTACCATACCAATTTCTAGACCCTCCTTTTTCCTCCTCCCGCTTTCCCTCTCTCTCTTTCCATACCACTGTAGGGTATTTAGATGTACATTGTACCATGAACAGGCAGATGAAAACCCTGCTAATTTTTCAGATGCAGTGACAGTTACCACCTGTCTCCACTATCACTACCTGCTCCCTCCCTGGAGGTGTTCAAGGCCAGGATGGACGAGGCCTTGAGTGACCTGTACTAGTGGGAGGTGTCCCTGCCTATGGCAGGGGGTTGGAACTAGATGATCTTTGAGGTCCCTTCCAACCTTACCATTCTATGATTCTATTCATGTCCATCTCTCAGTTACTGCCGCTCTAAGTAAGTGGAGATACTTGCAAATTATTTTAAATGTAGTGAGTTGCAAAATGAAATCTTGACATTTACAGCTACTGGGCTGAAAGCATACAGATCTCCTTCCACTACAGAAACCAAGATCTACTATTGTATGAAGTATCACTGGCATGTGAAAGATGGATCTCTGAAAACTCACAGGCTGGCTTTAGTTGGAAGGGACCTTAGTTTTTATCTAACTAGTAACAGGATAAAAAAAAAAGGTTTAACATTTTATAGTATTGCATTTAAAATCAATCACGAAAGTAGTTATTAAAAAATCAGTTTCTTGCATTACTTGCTTAAAATGTGGATGAAACAGGTTCTGTGTAAATAGCACCACATTGTCTTTGTCTACAGTTGTAATATCCAGCACATGCTGCATTCAACAGAAAAGCATCACATAAGTGACAATAAATCATCTTCTCAGTCTCCCAAGAGCAGGAAAGAACCATATACCTGCATGAGTTGATATGGAAAGGCATCTTGTTATTTATATTTTTCTCCCCAATCTTCACTTTCAGATTTAGTAAATACAGTCTTTTAAAAAATTACACTTAAAACCCTTTTTTCAACCCTCAACTGACTAAGGATTAAATACTGTGACCCTGGATTATTCACTCCCTCTAAACATTCTTTGGCTTGCATGAAATTGCTGTGGTAAATGAGGGAAAAGAAAACCAGCAGCTTATAGGTTCAAAGGAAAAAAAACCCAACCAATAAACATGGTAGTAATATTAGCTTACTAATTTTACAGTTCTTTCCTGGCTCTGTTTGGTAATCTAAGGATTTTGGAGAAATTTATTCCAAAAATCCTAATGTAAGTTTCTAGGCTTTACTGTAAGAGCAATTTTCTTTGCCCAGAACAAAGCATATAAACTTTTGGCCAAGCTCTCACCAACCCCCTTGCTGAGCAGAACCTGATCTGCACTACCCGAGATGGCTATGTAGTGACCAGTATTTATATATGACTGTTCACCACTGTACAGTCAAATACCTCTACAACAAAACTATCTTTACTTCCCAGCAGCAATGTGATAGCAAATACGAAGAGATCATGATCACACTCAAGCCCCCAGAAGCAATGTTTTAAAGAAAGCTGAGAGGTTTAATGAAATTAACTGTATCCTTATTTGGTTTGACTATCACAGGACTGCTTTACCCACATCAACAGTATTTTTCAATACATCTGTATATACTAATGGAAAATAAATGGCACTTCCATCTCCAAGGAGAGTCTAAGACAAGTGTATCATTTAATTAAATGCTGTACTACCTTCACTTAAAAATCTCATTTGGCACCCACAATTTTAAAAAAGGATTGATAGCAATTCAAGAAACTGCTGACACATTCAGAGTGAGTTTTTAATTAGATCTCTTCTTGGCTGAGCATCTTTTTGCATCTTGTTAGAATCTCTGTTCCTTTGCACTTCTCAGAGATCCTTAGGCACAAGAGTCACACAAATGCCTGATGGAAAAGACAGATGAGTCAAACTGTTGGAAAGTTCCCAGGGCAGCAGTTCAGATCACTAACTCTTCAGACTTTTTCCTCTGCTAAATGTCAGATGTGTCACTGATTTAACAGCCATTGCCTGAAGAGATTTGATTATGTGCCACCCTACCCCCTTTTAATTAATCAAGGCAGCAAGTGGAAAATAAGAAGAGAATATGTTCACCTTCAATTTTATTCCTAACTTATAGGAAGAAGATCAATAATTCCCTTTGCTAAACTCTCTTGAGTGACAATAGCAAAGAGCAACAGAGGCGATCGTACAATATCTCATTGTTTCCAGAGGATGGCACAATAACATGAAGTGAAAGAAAAGCCAGAATTATGAGAAAGGTCAACCAAGTGAAAGCAGCAGTTTCCAATTACAAAGACAATTTGCCTTTTTATAGAGTTGTAAGAAATAGCTGCATATCTTGCAGGCATACTTTCTCTGCAATGCAAAATTGAAATGGCAATGTTGACCAGATAATAAACTGTAACATCTATCTCCCTGCCTGTTTTTCAGGGCCCAAAGAGAGATGGAAAAAAACAAAGATCACATAAAATAGACCAACACACTCAACATCAATCCATCATGGGTCTCCTTCCGACTATTGTCCCAAAGCTGTCAGTAAACAAGGCCAGTATGACAAGCTTCACATTCTCAACCAAGATGGATCACTCTGTCCCATTTCCCCTATCCATCATGAGGATCCAATGTCCCTTCTTTGCATGAAATACTGAAAAATAAATTTTCTTGAGGATAGGCTATATAGATCAGCACAGGAATAAAGTTAATACAGATAAGCATTTTTCTTACACTTAGTCTTTTCACAACATCAGTCATTGCCTTTTTATTTCCTTTAGTCAAGGAAGAAAACTCACCAAAATTCAGTACAAAAGAACTAAAATAAAGAGAATCCAGACATCCATATCTGCTTGTGGATTACAAATCAGATTGGTAACTTCCTGTGTCCAGCTAGATTTTAGTTCTCTGGTTTGCTGAAAGTAATTATTTTTACTCTAAGTAAAAGGAAAGTAGAAATTTTAGCCTATTAAAAGCATTTTGGTTAAAATATATTGCTCCTCCTATTGGGTCTCTAAAACCTGAAGCAAACTCTAACCAGTATTAGGGTTCAGTATCTCTTTAAACTTCCTCACCTGGGGGAAAAAAAAAACCCTGTTTGTAGTTCAACTAAGTAGGCTTGATTCCAACTGCAAATTCCTGCCACACCAACTTCACATTGTGATTTAGAACTGAAAACCCAAACCAATACTAGTGGTCTGCAATAAGCCAATAGCTGGAGATAACATCTTTCAAAAGCCATCTTGAAGAAAAACACAACTTTTCCTTGTTCATTTGCCATGTTCCTTGTTCTTTTGCTCACATTTGGCTGCAGGCATACATCAGGAATCACACTTTTCCCTTTGAAACGTTAAATTTGGAGTATGAATTAACACCTGGGCTTCCCCCCACTCCCTCTCATTTCAAACATTCCTTCCTAACATGGAGAGACAACCCCC
Source organism: Ramphastos sulfuratus (assembly GCA_013399055.1). Taxonomy (NCBI): domain Eukaryota; kingdom Metazoa; phylum Chordata; class Aves; order Piciformes; family Ramphastidae; genus Ramphastos; species Ramphastos sulfuratus. The sequence goes on from WBNM01035427.1 coordinate 124,901, forward strand.
CAGTTTTCATCACATCTTTAAAATGTTATCACAACTGACAAGTGTGTCAAAGCCAGGAAACTGAAAAGACATTTTAAACAGTGTGTTAAACACCAGTCCACTGCAAGTCCCATCCCTTACTATTCAGAGACATGCATCAAGTTTCAGAGAAACCAGATCTTCACCACTGATAGTTTAAACAACAATACTACTAAATTAGTAGATGAAGGCTGGAAAAACTTTTTTTTCTCTTTTTTTCTGACAGAGGCCAGTGTCAGTGGAATTTATTTTGCTGATGACCTAACCAACCATTTTCAGAATATACTGTGATTTAGTCAGTAGCTTTAGATACTGTTTTTCAGGGAATGGAAAACTATGTTTTTCCTGTGTGTATTAAAAATGGTTAATTCCTCCTGAAAGTCTCCCTTCTTCACACAGAATGCTTGTTGTGACTCATTTCTTCAACCAAGAGAAAACTGAGATAAAGGCATAATATTTTCTCCATTAAAGTATGCAGTTAAATAGGGAAAAACACATCACAATATGAGAAGTACCATTAAAAAAAGTTAGATGTATTTTCCATTAGAAGTATAGAAGTGCAGAAAAATGTTTTCTTTGCTAGAAAACAGCTAAAGTTAAGACTTATCTTGGGCAAATCCCAGGATCCAAGGAAGACTATGATGCTGGCAACTTCAAGAGTCTCACCTTCTATGTTGTTCATATTCTGCCTCTCACACTACCTGCTGTTGAACTTGAGTACCACTGCGTGTCCACCCACATTGTGTGTAGCTGAAATCAAGAACAGGTGCTTCACCATCATTTCTATTACCCATGTGAAAGAGGTAAGCCTTCACTGGAATAAAAAACTATGCTCATTCTTTGAACCAAAATTAACTCCTCACTTTGAGAGGCCTTAAAGGATGAGATTTACAGACATAACATCCCTTTTCTTTGATAGTGCAGCCTTAAAACCATCAGACAGGAAGAAACATCTGCATTGATTTTGATTTGTTTAATACTCAAGAGTGAAAAAGTGTAAAATCACAAAGCTTATACCACCACAAAAATGCAGTTTCATTGCAAATGACCAAAACACAAGCTGCCTGCAAAGTTTCACACAGCTGACATCAACAAGCCCAGTTTCAACATTCTTACCGTCTCTTTAAACACCTGCTATTCACAAACATCAGTCAGTACAGAGTTCCAGGTCTCTCATGCCTCTTTCTTTCTATTCTATGCTATATTTGCTTTCTAGACCAGCAGTTTACACATTTGGAAAACAGTGCCCCACTTCTGATCTACATCAGCATATAAAGACATTGTTTTTAACACCCCACCCCACCCCAAATACTAATTATATTTTAAAAGCACTTTGTTTAATCCAAACTCAGCAGTAAAGTTCTTATTTGCATTTAATGACAAGCACAACTTAAATGAGTATGCTTCAGAAGCACATGCTGACTGAGGTTATACCACCAATCCCTTCAGCCACAGCTTATTATATTTAGGCAGAAAGTAATCATATAGGGTAAGCACATCAGGCATTAGTCTGTATTTGCTCTTCCTAGTAACCCATGTACCTATGGCCCTGACTCTATTAGGCCAGCAGGATGCAATTGTTCTCCTATCTACATTTTGTTGCCTGAAGGTAATTATAGCTGTTGGATAATACTGTGTCAAAATGTCCCCACAGTTAATGAGAGCTAAATGGAAAACAGGCTGCTTATACCAAGAGTTTCTAAAACTTGAACCCTTTTCACATGAGATCGCTTTGTTTTCACAGCCTGAAAGTACTCACACAGAGGAACTGTGCATGTCTCTAAATGTCATGCTAATGCTCATTTCCAGTTCTCTGCAATAAGCTGTTTCCAACAGTTGATAAAAATCCTGATCTTAAATAGAACTGAAGTACAGAGGACTTAATTTTTCCCTCCAGACAATCAAACGAGAAATACATCTTGGTATAACCTACTATACCTGACAGTGATGTGTAAAAGAATTTTAAAAGAGCTGTTGCTGCCTCAGTAGAAACAATACTGATTTTTTTTTTGCCCTCATTCAATGCTAAGGCCATCTACACTTTATTATTCACTTGCTCCTTATTCTTTTATTCCTTCATCTGACATTATAATTCACTAAGCAGGTGAAGAGAAATACAATCAGGTTGGTACAGTTGTTCCTGAGGAGAACTTCTGTCAGATTCCATAAGGAATTGGGATTGGATAAGATGACCTCTGAAGGTCCCTTCCAACCCGATGCAATCTGTGAACCTGTACCAATAAATGGGTTAAGCCTTGTAAGTAGTTTTCTGTGGGTTAAAAAAAAGTTTTCTGCAGAAATTCTTCAGTCTGTTTTACAGAGAATGTTTTAAGTGTCAGCTTGTAATAAAACTTTGAGAAAACTAACACTAATTAATGTTTTAACTCTGTTGCTTATTACAGACTTGATTTCCTCCTTTATGCAGTTATTCAATACCTGAAGTACTGCATCTGATTGCTGACAGTTGGGCACCTAGCTGGAAAATTCTAACTTATACACAATTAATTAAACACAGAGGTATCATCATCTTCAAAATCATAAGGTCAACTAAAGAAACAAAAGTTTAAAGGTATTACAATTAATACCATCCTATTTGTAAATGGAAGCACAAGACCTTTTCTGAGCACATATGAATAATTTTGAAAAAAAAAACCATCCATTGCACAGTGAACAATATAAAAGAAACTTAGCATATGTGCCATGAGTGCTTCCACAGAGCTCAGGTTCCTATTCATTTTCCAGCTGTTGGTTGCACTTCCAATTGCAACATATTTCATAGTATGTAGTTGAACAACAACCAATCCCAGGTACTTTGGTGCTCACACTTATGCAAGATGAGGGAAACGTACAGAAAATTTTGCAGTGCAGACAGAACTCAGAAGTTAATCTCTGGGACATTAAGAGCTTTGTACAGTTTCAAACGTTGTTACTAAGGCACACAACCATTATTCTGTCTCCTGTCTGAAACAGCAGGATATGTCAGTCAGCATGGAGCTTCTCTTTAGCTTTGTGTTTACATTCATAGTATAAAGCAGCAGTCAGTTTTGAAAAAACCTAGCTTCTGTTAATATGAAGGAATCTGAAAAGTGAGTAGCCATGCCAAAGATAGTTTAAGCTGGATTCTAGAATGGCTTAGCACACAAAAAACAAGGCTTACATAACCACAGGAAAAAAGTTCTGAGTCAGCAACCACCAGCCTGGCACAACAACAGCCATCCAGACACAGGTGTTTTACTCTGCAGAGAAGGTGTGAGAGAGTGAGAGTGAATGTGCGTGTGTGTGCATGCAAAAACAGCAGCTTCCCATTTGTGTATCTCATTCCTCATGTGTGTCCAATATGGCATCCTCTTACCCCAGCGACAAAAACACTTTGGCTGCTATTTTCGCTTCTGCTAGCATTGCACAGTGTAGTGCCATTAGTGGTGCCGGCTTCTGACCTGACTTTGAAGTCTGAATTATCATTGTAAAGTTAAAGTATGTCCTTCATTTAACCAATGTGCAATCCAAGTGAAATTGGCTTATTCTCTACTAATTATTTAAGTAGAAACCAACTTCTGCCTCAGGCAAATGTTACAATCAGGAAAAAAAAAAAAAAAGGAAAACTAAAATCTGAGGTTGAATTTGCAGGGCTAGTAATGGAAAAAGGCATCTTCACATTTGTAAACAAAGAAAGGATTAATTGGAAATTACTTGACACACAATGATCAAAGTGTCATTGATGCCATTTGTACAGGTTTTCTTCAGAACAGAACACATATGAGCTAATTTCACTGTGTTAGCAAATTAGGCATTATGTAATAATGCTTGACACCTCACACTTACCTTTAGCAACACCTAGTAGCAAGGTAACCCACATACTCTAAAATAAGTTGATGTTACTAATGTTCATAGCCACTGAAGCTACCAAAAGTTCTCCTTACTCCAGGAGAAATACTATGCAGCCCATTTAAATGTCTTTTCTTTTAGATGATGTTAAATGGGCTACTGTCTAACCACAAAAACCACTAATCCTTATTAAGAACACTGGGGGGGGGGGAAATCTAAAATCTTTGCTTCACTTTTATCTCTTTTTTTTTTTTTTTTCCCCCACTGCATTCTAGCTACAAAAATAGTATCATTTTTGTCAATTCTTGCTAGGCTTAGTTTCATCCCACAGAATTGTTATTTATTTGTCATAGCTGTAATAACTATCTTTAAATGTTCTCATTAGGTATTGCAGATAAGAACTGAAAATCAGCTACCTACCACTCTCACTAGTCTTAGAGCCTGTTCTATTGCGGTTAGTAGCTTGAGATTTAAATAGAGTTGCTGAATATTTTAGTAACCAAGTACAATACAGTATTAAAAAAATAAAATGGAAAAAGCCCTATTCAGGTACACAGTAACAGACCTGCTACAGAACAAACGAGAAATACAATCCTCTGAATTACCCAGCAGCAAATTCCCAACTCTGCAGGTGGAAAAACCTGAAATTACTAGACACAGGTCTCTGAGGAAAACATACCAATAGTATGATTTCTCCCCAAAATACAATTTCCAATAAAGTAAAAAGTGTGCTGAATAGGTAGAAGCTCATATTCAATACTTCAGTCCACTATTAATAATCTTAATAGTTTGAGTACTTCCTTATCCTTTTTTCTTTTTTTAAAAAAAGGATAATAAAAAAATAGGCATAAATTACTACGTAGACTTCATTAAAGAGTCCTTTCAGAACCACTGTCCATCATTATCATCATCATCTTCCTCCTCGTGGTCCAGATAGAGAAGAGCAACTTTCTTTTCATCAGAAATTACTGACCTTTGGTCTACCATTCTTTGCATCTGTACAGTTCGATCAAAAAATGACTTTTCCACTACATTTTCACCATGGTCTTGAGAAAAGCTGGAGAGAACATAGCCACCACTTTTACTTTCATTTTCTACAGTCTGGTCGCTTTCAACTACAATCTGTGGCTGACCAACAGAAGGGTCTTGCTTCTGGGATACCAGCATTGTTGCTTGTTCTCCACTTCTTATTGTGGATATTCCACCCATATTGGAAACATCCATTTGAAAAGTAAAAGATGCTTCCTCAGATCCTACTTTAATATGCTTTACAGACTGACTGCTCTCAGTTGACTCTCCTATTTGTGAAAGTTCTGTGTGTTCAGAGATGGGGCCATGGTAGATGACTTTTTCAGCTGTCATAAACTCTTGGGGACCCAGCTGAATGTGTCTGATTGAACTTTCTGTCTGTGAGAAGTCTCTAGCCTCACTGACTTCCACTTTGCCAGAAATTGGTCCTTGAAAGATCACTTGCTCAGTATGAATCTGTTTTGGACCTAATCTGAAGTGCCTCACTGATCTGACATCTACAGCCCCTTCTGCCTGAGAAAGGTTATCTGAGCTATTGAGCTCCACAGAGCCTGAAACAGGCTCTCCAAAAGAAACTTCTTCAGTTATTTGCCTTGATCCTACTGTGACATGTCTTGTGGACCTGTTGAAGTCCGCTGAAAACTTCTGAGAAAGACTTCCAGAATCAATCTCTTCGACAGTGGTAGTAACAGGGCCTGTATAAATTACTTCTTCTGTGGTTTGGATTTCTTTAGGACCCAATTTGTAATGCCTCACAGATCGGCTAAACTCTGACGATCCCTCGGTCTGGACAAGATCTTCTGCAGCACTGAGCTCCAGAGTTTCAGAACCAGGTCCTTCATATATGATCTGCTCAAATCTCTGAACTTCTGATGGACCAACCTGAATATGCCTTACAGATGTGGTCTCGTCAGCTGATTGTGCTGAGCGAGAGACTTCTCCAAAATCTGCGGTTTCCAAAACAGAACCGTCATAAATGACTTTTTCAGTAGTGTGGTACCCTGCACCACCACTCCTCCTCACGGTGGATGAGTTATAGATTTCTTGATGAGCCAAAGGAGTGTACTTATTGCTAAGGGAAGAAACATCTGTGTCGCTTCTACCATCCACAACTCTCTCTGAGCTTTCTTTTGTCATGGAGTGCAGCGTTGCTTTCTCCTTCTCACCTGCAATCACTTCATCAAGCTGAGCTACATCAAATTCATCTGTATTAAGGGTCTGTGACAGATTGACTTCAGCAACAATTGTCACCACACCACCTTCCTCCTTTTGATCAAATTTTTTGATATCAAATTCTAAGCTGCTAGAGTCAGCTTCGTTTTGTTTTGTTAATGCAGACAACTCTTCTTTCACACTTTCTGGGAGACTGCCCTCCAGCTGCTCCAAAGCTTCCTTCAATTGATGTTTAGGGTCTTTTGTTTCTTTTGATAAAAGCCCTTTTATTGAAGTCTGAAATTCATGGGGAATTTTAATTTCTTTTTCAATAACAACGGATTCAACATGGGATGATTCACCTTCGGGATGCTCTTTTAAGATATGGGCACTTGCTTCCTCCCCTACTACTTGATATGTTTCCTCTGGAGAGCTCACACCTTCATCTCTCTTACTTTGTGTACCCTGCAAAAATTCATCTTGCCAAGAATATTTAATAGTTGACTCTTCTTCTATATGAATTTGCCCATATACTGAGTCATCATCTTTTTCATCAGTAATAGGATGATCATCGGGAACTGATACAAAATACTTCTGTTCAATAGGCGAGTCATCTTCCTCCGTGACTTCTTCCACATGAGTGAAACTCTCATGGCCTTGTTTCTTCTTTTTAACATCCTCGTATGTGAATGTTACTTCCTCCTCATCACCATAACGCCTCTCTCTCTCAGGGTATGTATCTTCCACTTCTTCTACTTCAAAAGGTGTAGAAAACTCAGTCCTTTCATCAGTGGCATCATCTAGTAGCTCCTCTACAATTTCAACATTAACAGACACATTCTTTCCGCCCTCACTTCCTTTCAGGCCATGATGTACTATATCTTCTATCTCCTCTTTGGAAGGAGTTCCCGCAACACCCTCTCGAATCGTTTTTCTAACATCTTGGCTCGATAGACCTCCTGCATCACCTTTGTCAGAAATATCAATATTTTCCTGAACTTGAGATTGCACTGTGATCTCAGTCTTCATTTTCCCATCATCTGGTTGTTCTTTCTTATTAAAATAGGTCACTTTTGTGTCTGTTGAGACTTGTGAACTAGAAGACTGCGTAAAACTTTTAAGAATGTCGGCAACAATATTCTCTGCTATGTTTTCAGTTGACCGAGTTCCCATTTTATGGCTGCTGTCATTAATTTGCTCTTCATCTTTCAGACTGGATTCTGCTTCTGAAACATTCACTTTGAGAATTTCAGCAGGCTTAGTTACATGGTCATCTGTTTCTCTTCCTATGGAAGTTTTAATAACTTGCACCCTCGTTTCTTTACTATGAGATTCTTGGTGGGGAGCAGGCTTTTCAAGACTGATGGGTATCTCAATGACATCTTTGCTTCTTGCATCCAAGGTTACATTTTTATCTGTTTTGGTTGATTTGCTTCTTGAAGTTGTCGCATTAGAAATGCCACTCTCTGTTAACTTCTGGTTAACGACTTCTTCACGGATATAGGTCTTCTGCTCAGTCTTCCTTCCAAAATCAGCATTTCTTTCTTCTATCAAAGGTTTCTCATCTGTTTTCTTTTTCTCCTCTTTTGTTTGTTTCTCTAGCTTATCTTTTTCCTTCAGCAGAGATGTTTTTTCTTCAGACAGTTTGCTGTCTCCTCTTTTTTCTCTTACTGTGGTCCAAGTTTCAGTTACGGTTTCTTCATACTTAGACGGTTTAAAACTGGTAGTCAGCTCATAAGCTGGAAATCTAGTCAAGTTTGGTTTTGTCGTTGTACGTTCTGAAATCCCTGGCTTTGTGTCAGCCTTGTGGTCCTTGGCTGATCTTTCAGCAGATTCCTTTGAAAAAGATACTGTGGATGAAGTTGCGATTTCTGTTTTCTTTCTTTCTGGAATTGTCTTTTGCTGCATTTCAGTGCTTCTCCAGCTACTGGAGGCTGGAGTAAATGTTCTAAATTCTTTGCGGTCTGTTACAATCCTTTCATCCTTTGTAACAGTCGTTGAAGGACGATATCCTGAACCAAGTACATCTCTTCCAGGAGCTCTTCCGCTGGCTGATGTCTGGGATCCAGTCTGTGTCGATTGAATTGAGTAACGTGCAGAACTGCTAGTGTTTGTCACTGGCATTCCATGTCTTGTATCAGTGATCTTGATAGCTGGTGAAGCTTTATTTCTATTTCTTTCTTGATAAGTAGAGTAAGTATCAGTGTAGTTATATGAAGTGTTTATAATATCTGCAGAAAGAGCATAAGGAACATTAAAATAATGGCTTGTACTGCAAATATTATGAAATAGAGGGCACAAACTAAGGAATTTTATACTAAGTGTCTGAAGGAAATAATGGCTTCATTTTCAGTGGAGCTTCGTAAAGGCATTCCTGCAGGTTATACATGATAATTAAGTCCATGCATAAATTATATTAAAATTAATAGCTAAGCTTTTTGCTAAGTTGCAAGTTCTTAGAAATTTTGTGAGTTCCTGGCTATTACAACCTTTACTTAAGAATTACACCTTTTGTATTTATATTAATTCATTTACGTTTACAATTTCCTATTAAATAAAATATGCTAATATCCTAGGCTTGGGCTTTTTGCTTCGTTAGTCAAAGTGGCCAGAAGTTTCTCAGTTCCTACTGCAAACCACGGGCATACATGTCACCACACACTGGAAATGGCAAACATGAATGCAACCCTTCATAAGCACAATATACAACAAGGGATAAAAATAAAGATTAGGCTATTTTAATAAAATGCACCCAGAATCATTGTCTGGCTCTCAAACCAACCAGCACTGCACAACTGAAATCTCCTACTCCAAAAAAAGCCAGCCACATCTCCTCTGACTTTTAGTACTGTTTCCTGGTCTGTGGTAACCACACATTCTTAAAACTCAAAAGTATTACTGAGACCAGTTCTGTTATTAGTAACAATGGCCCTAGCAGTCAGATCAAAGGGCCATCCTTTCTAGTATCCTGTTTACAGTAACCAACACAGATACATAGGGAAGAGTATATAAGAACAGGGCAAGTAAATAGTGATACTTCCCTGGTATACTCTCACAGCCTCCAGAGATTTGCAGCTCCTAAGATAGAAACGGTATCTGTATGTTTAGTAAGTCTTTGCTTTTTCTTTCATCACTCTGCTAAAATTTCTCTTTAAACCCAGGTAAGCTTTTTAACACTCAAAACCATGGAATTCATCATGAGCCATTGTAACTACAAGTTTTGTTAAATACCTCTCACTTTATACTTCAGAACTCTCTTAGTATCTATGGGCATGTGAAAGTTCTTGCACTATTAGAGCTACAAAACATCCCTGCTTACCTCCTTGAGTCGTGATTTTACATCTCACATAAAATAGCACTATGTTGATTGAAAATATTAACACTCAAGCCAAGTCAATATTCACTTTGTAATACACTTAAGTACTCCTGAAGAATACTTTTTATAACACAATGGTTTCCAGTTATATTTCATTTCATTCAACATCCATATTTTAATATGAATATTTTACCTTGAGGCAATTTCCCTTTATACTGATCTCTCCATGTAATAATCCACTGGTTGCTCTCCCCTTCTAACAAGGCTCTGCAAAACACATAAAAAGGCATTCCATTAAAATATTGGGAAGAATAATCATAGTATTTGACATTCATAAGCCTTCAAAACTGAAATAATTATCCTGCAGTTGGGTCAGATCCTGAGTGATTTTCACACTCCATGCTTTTTTTTTAATCAATGGGAACGAGAAACTCTGAGCATCTTCCAGGCTTTGCACAATCCAGTTTGGGAGATCAAGGCAGTAACCTTATAGGAGGTGATAGCAGCAGACACAGTACAGTTGGGGATCAAATCTTCCACATCACATTGCTTCCTAACTTGGACAACACCCGCATAGTTCCACTATGGGCTCATACAACTAGGAATTTTCCAGAATTTTCCTAATTCTATTAAAAAACAACCTAAAACAAAGACATGCAAACAGATATTCAGTAAAGCTTCCTCAGAGAAACACATGGAGATATTTTCATAAAGAAAAGGCCAAAATTAAAATAAAATACTTGCAAGCAAACAGTCATCAGCTTTCCTGATGGTAATGTGGCATGAGAGAACTGTGACAGACAGGATTTCTAAGTTCTATCCTTTTCAAATGAAAACTCAAGTATTACTTCTACTGTCGAACACTGGCTGATGCTGGAAGAAAACTTTACAGTATTGAAGTAACTATTCAGTTAGGAACTATTGAAGTTCCTATTCAGTTGGTAATCATGACAACAAATTTTAAAACAAAAGACTGGGAAAGGTCTTTGTGACAGAAGCTGCTTGGTTTCTTTCAATGACATCACTGTTTGTCCCCTCTGTTTCTCAGCCTTCCATTCTTGCCTTTTTTTTTTTTTTTTTTTTTTTTTTTTTTACTGCTGGAAAATACTCCAGAGGTACATTTCCCACAGAGATTAGCATCACTGAGGAGCAAAACACTTTCAGGAGTGATTGCTCTGCATTCAGAATATTCAAATACACACAGAGCATTGATTTCTTCTGTCCTTGGGAGGGAAGGAAGTGCATTCTCTAGGATTATTTGACTGCACTGCAAATAAATAAATAAAAATAGTTGACTTTTTCCATATACCAACTACAAAAAGCAGACATTAGGGTGAGCTTAATCAATTGTAGAGGTTTTAAAGACAGTCATCCAAATTACTGATAAGTTCTTTGGAAACCTTTGTGTGCTCTCCTTCCCTCCTGCTGTCTATGGGCTTGTACTGCTTGACATAAAATATGCTCAGCCTTTTATCAAAACAGGAAAAAAACCCCAGTTTATTCTTTTGCTCCTTTCATAGGGACAATCTATGCTATCCCAAAACATGCTGCTCAACTGCAGCATTTTGCTGCAACAGCCTAGGAATTCTATGGCAGGTTCTTCCACATGCAACGGAATGCTATAATCCATACAGTGACTTTGGTGGGCTTACATTCACTTCTGCTAGTGAGATACCCATTTCATCATTTCCCCTTTTGGACAAAACAGATGTTTTGCACTGATAACATGCAGCTGCAACATGAAAGTTGTGAAGAGTAAAGCTGGAGGATTATGATAACCAAGGCTTCTGACTCCCGTGGGGGAGGAGTTGAAAGCAATTTGTGACTGTGGTATGAACACATTTGGCTGGGCACTTCTACCGAAGTTAAAGCAGACATTTTACATGTCACCTGGAGATTTAATGCTCCACATAGCTGAACACTTTGGAGGATTTTATGCTTCTTTTGATTTCTGACTAGCTCTAGATTCACTATCACAATGCTACATCAGCAAAACATCATTAGTAAGGTTTTCTTTGCAATCCTGGATTTGCCTAGGTTCAGAAGAAGAGCTGAGTTAGAATTGCCTAACATACTTACAGGTCACTATTCCACTGAAAACAGGCTCAGATTAAAACCTTTACTATTTTTTTTTTTGGGTGGGTTGTTTGTTTGTTTTGTTGTTTGTGGTTTCTTTTAAACTAACAAAAGCAAAAGCAATTGTCTTTCTCCCTGTTAAAAGAGGCTTTATAGGAATGAGATGACTACAAAACATACAATTGGTCCCAAGACCAAATATCTGATTTGATGAAGTTCTTGGCACCACACAAATTGCTGTGACAGACATGCTCTAGAGAAACTGGTGGTGACACTGCAGAAACTTCTTAAGGAGCTAGCAATGAAAGTGTTAAGCATGATGAAGGAAATCAGGAATGTGGGAAGTCTGACTAAGGATTTCTGGCTGCAGTTAAAACAACAGTTGTTCAGTTGCTGCAGCAACATATGAAGTCACTAAAAATAAGTTCCAAGAGGTAACTGTATATGGCAAAGGGCAACAGCACACAGAAAAGCTGGACCTGAAATATTACTACTGAAAATACACTACTGGAAAATGAAAGGCTAAGCTTTGTAAAACCTCTATGAAACTGAACCAGTGTTTTACTGCACAGAGCTGTGGGGTATGTATGACCTCAGGCTTATCAGTGAAGAAAATGTGATGCTGACTTGGGCTTAATAAATCAGCATGAGAAACTGTAATGTGCTGGGCTGGCTTGGAAGTCAGCAAACTCAGTTTATGCTTCTCAGCTTGATCATAGCTTCACTTTATGCAAGTCATTTTGCTTCTCTGTTCCTTTACATCCTTTCCTAAAACTAAGGGTTTAAAGTATAACCTCTTTGGGGTGAGGACTGTTTTTAAACTTAACCTGTCTGAAGAATCGGGTGTTAATCTCAACTGTGTGAACTCTTTAAGTATTCACAGCAACAACAAAAAGCATTCATCCAGGCAGCACTCTTACAAAAACAATAGCCAAGTCAGCTACTTCTTGGAAATCGGATCCCAAATGGCACATACAGACATTGTCTAGATACTTGGTTTAAGCGTTGCCAAAAAACACTCCAACTGCTCCCCTACACCTTTAACTCATCTCACTAATGTCATTTATCTAAAGTTAGCAGTGACATGCTAGTCAGCCTGCAGCCCAGCGGTGTGTCAGATGACAACAGAAATAACTAGTCTATGAAAGCACATGCATCAGATAAACTAGTTGGGGTGGGGAGAGTGAAGTTATCAAAGAAAAAGATGCAGTGCAAATATTATCATGGGCATTCACAACAGCAGTGACTTCGTTTCAACTATAGAAACAAAGTCATCCTCTTTATTCTGGGTAGGGAGTTAAAAATCAAATAAACAAACAAACAAAACCCCACCACCACCACCAACAACAAAAAAACCACAAAAAATGAACAAACAAAAAACCCCTACAACACTCTTAGACAGGAAGTAGTTAATGAAGGAAGCAGTTTTGTGCCACTCAATCAGAGGATTGGAGGACAATGACTATGTCAAGAATAACAGGTAGCTGACTGTGTGTTGAATTCCCTGTATGTAGAAAACTCAGAATGTACCCAAAATAAAACAAATAGTACAAATGGTATTGGATAGTATAAGCTCTAAAAAGGAAATAAAGAAACTGACTGAGAAAGCTGTGGTGAGGAGCTGAGGAGGCCTTAATGCTGGTGATCATTTCTTGAGAAGAAGGCATGGAAAGGATCAGAAGAAGCGCTGATGGAAGAAACCAATGGAAGGAAGATTAGGAAGTATGCCATGAAATACTAACAATGATCATGACAAAAAAAAAAAAAAAAAAAAAAGAGTTTTGTAGTCTCCACTGCTTCAAAGTCCATAGTGGTAACCTAGTAAAGAAATTCCATGGCACTTGGATTTCAAAGTAAAATTTTCTACCCTTTCACAATAGCATATTTTAGAGAGGACAGGAAAACTGTGTCAGGGATCTGGGCAGCCCCTACTACTTGAAGATAGGAAGCTTCTGATAAATGCAGAGAAAGACTTGATAGAAATTCTGATTTCCATCTCCTCTTAAATTCAAGAGTCTGACAGAGTGAATTATTCACTACTTCTTGCTGGAAAGAAGCACAGTCTAAGTGCTGCGGTTTTGCAGGGTTCTAAGAACACAAAACAAAACTGCAGGATACTGGAGAAATATTTATTTTCACACTGGTGACAAAGAACTGGGAATGAAGATTCCCATGAGATATAACTTCATAAAGCCATGTAAGAGATACATTCCTCTTCCTCAGTGAGCCTCAACCACCACAGCAGGAAGGGTGAGCAAAACCAGAAAGGAAGTACACTTGGTCCTTAGGGAAGGATGTTTCTTGCAACAATGATCCTCCTTCTAGTCCAAGGGCAGTGTTGACTAATGGAAAGAACTAGCTATAAAACAGGACAGTAGGAGTTGTAAAACAAAGAAAATACAGTTTGGGAGGTACATGAAAGCTCCAAGAAGCAGACCTGATACCACACCCTTAACCTATAAGGTCAGGAAGAGAGGAGGTGCCAAGACTCTCATAGAAACTTCTAAATGGAAACTTTAGGATGTTGAATCAAGTGTGGCTAGGTGCCTTCCGTTGCCCATATGCATAAGCAAGGGTATATGCCAGCATCCTTCCTGAAAACATGGCTTTCACATGTCTGTTATAACTAGGGCAAAAAGATCTGGGAGAGGAAGAGGATTTGAGAAAGTACATAGATGAGCAGTACAGAATTCTTTTAATAGCTTACTGACTGGATGCAGAATGACTCCCTCCCCCAGCAGTGCTGTGAGGGCATACCCAAGAGAAAGTATTCTCTGAAGTGAAGGGAGGAAAAAAACAGAAAAGAGGAATAGGTAAACCTATATCAATGTAAAACCACAAATCCAAACAATCACTTTCCAGCTTCTGACATTTAAAATAATTATTTTTTGCAGGCATTAGCTAGGATGTTTTCTGATCTGTAGCAAGGCCCACTGCCCTGTTTCCATCTGTAGATCTTTTTCAGTAGGTAGCTGCTCCTTTGTCCACTGAAGTCTGCCTTGCCAGCAGAATTAGGGTTACAAGCGGCATTCATCACAATCAGATGAAGAAACCCCACGGGTTAAGGAACTTCTTAACTGGATAATGAAAACATGGTACAAGTGATGCTGAATTGTTCTTCCTTCATTAATGAGGGCAGGGAATCCTTAGACAAAAGACCAATGCTTAGATAACCAGTGATATGACCTCTGGAGAAGTTCCAGAATTAATGGATTTACAAGGTTTTACAGAGCAGAAGCACCGATGGTTCACTTACTAAGAGCATGTCCAAACTACTACATCTGGGCATTATCATTCCTACTTTTGGATGAGTACCAATCATTGAAACAATCTGGTAATTCTGTTATTGTGATCATGCTAATCCCACTTCGCAGATGAATAAAACCTAGGGAGAAACTTTTAAGTGACAACAGTAAAAGCCAGCATCAGAGCTAGAATTAAATTTAGAAGAATATGTTTTATGATTTGAAATTAACAGAATCACGTGAATTTCAAATCATGGCTAAGGATCACAACTGACTCCAGAGTTTCTTTTCTACTAGCACCGCTCCAGACACTACTGGCTTTCCAAGGATCATAGTGATCCCTCTCCACCAGCAAACATCTCAGTACTGTCGTTCACCAGTTGACTGCAAATTACTTGTCCTACATATTGCTTGTTGTTTGATCTCATCCAGAAGCCATCCTTGGTCTGTATCTTACAGCATGCAACACTCAAAGAATCCTGAACAGATCATTTTTCCTCCTTGATGAACTACAGGCATCCTTTGCTCACTAGTCTGTTGTCAAGCTACTTGAGAAGTTAGTCTTTCAAGCTTCTAGTTTTCAGTTATGCAGCTACAATTAAATTTCGTATTTCTCAGCAGATTGCTTCGGTCTACACATTTCACCCATACCTCAGCTGCTGCCATCTTTATCCAGACTTAGATGCTTATTGGCTCACAGCAACACGACAACCTTAGAACACACCATTAACGCTTTAGGACACTGAAGCATATATCACAACTGGTAATACCACTGTCTGTTTAGGCAGGTGGAATATGAATAATGCACACAGTATAGACAAGCCAATGACTGAGGCATACTCCTCAAAAAGAACACAAAAGGAGGCTGACATTCCACTTTTACAAATCATTACTTTGGTCAATAGGAATTGCACTCCTCTGCATTGGAAGATCAATATCTAAGTGACATTTATTGAAAATATTGTGCTAGTTGTAGGAAAAAAAATATGATCTTTACAACAAGGTAGTATCTTCTTCCAGTTCAAAGGATTTGATTTGTTGGTTTGTTGTTTTGTTGTTTTTTTTTTCCTTCCAAATATCTTTTATGCCTTGTACCAACTGATACATCTTGATTCCTCAGACAGGAGAATTGGTCTGGCTTTTTGACACCATAGCTACCAAGTGGCTGGAGATACACAGTCCTGAAGATTCATTGGCAGAGATTGCTGTTTGCTGTTATCTCATATTTGATCCAAACATGTTTCCATAGCAAATTAAGGATAGAGGAAGCCAGGATTTAATCAGACTTATCTATTATCTTCCCACTATCATACATCTGAAACAAGAATGGGGAACTCACTACTTATATCAGTGCTGCAAGTGGACACAGATTTGTACAAAGTTAATAGGATTCCTATGGATTATATTGGCTTCTCTAACACTTTTTTCTGGGGACAGAGGAACAGAATTACTACTAGAAGCAGAATTGCTCACATGATCAAGTTTCAGTCAGCTCTGCCCACTAGCAGTTCTTATCAGTGTTACTAATAAATAACAGCATTTTACTGGTCTTAAGAGTTCTTCCAGAGATGTCAGACAACTCCACACACATTAACAGCCTTCTGAAGGGGTGCTACCTTCCTGGCACAGCACAGTCAAGCATAGAATGATTGGTGACCCATGTCACAGAACAAGCTAATAACTGATATTAGAGGTCCAGTCACTCTAACAAATGGCAACAGACACAAGGAGTCTTGATACAAGACTCTAAAAGTAGCCTTCTGTATTTTAAATGCTGAAAAGGGGATGAATGAGCTCCTGTATATATAAAAAGGGATTCAAATTACTCACTGATTAAACAACTGAGTGTAACAGCAATTCTTACCTGTAGGTTTCAATTTCAAGGATGAGGCCTGCTTTCACCTGCAGTAGTTCTTGATAGTCCTTCAAGTAATCTGTGATTGACATGGTCAGGAACTGCTTTTCTTCTTCCAGGGCATCGATTATCCTCTAAACAGAAATACTGAATTTTAGTTTTGAAGTCACATGAAAATATGTACACTTCAAAGTTTAAGATATTAAAACTCTGAATTAAAGAAAAAAATCTGAGAGGAAAAAATACCTATGTTCTGTATGAAACAGGACTCAGTGTCACTGTGAGAGAACAGACATAATATGCTCTCTCTCTCTCTCTCTCTGCTCTCCTGAGACCCCACCTGGAGTACTGTGTACAGTTCTGGAGCCCCCAACACAAGAAGGACGTCAAACTGTTGGAGTAAGTCCAGAGTAGGGCCACAAAGATGCTCAGAGGTCTGGACCACCTTTCCTGTGAGGAGAGGTTGAGAGAGTTGGGGCTTTTCAGCCTGGAGAAGAGAAGGCTTTGAGGAGACCTTATAGTAGCCTTCCAGTATTTGAAGGGGGCCTACAGGAAGGCTGGGGAGGGACTATTTACAAGGTCTCGTAATGACAGGACGTGGAGTAATGGGTTTAAAGTAGCAGAGAGGAGAGTTAAACTAGATGTTAGGAACAAGTTGTTTACAGTGAGGGTGGTGAGACACCGGCACAGGTTGCCCAAGGAGGTTGTGGCTGCTCCTTCCCTGGAGGAGTTCAAGGCCAGGCTGGACAAGGCCTTGAGTGACCTATTCTAGTGGAAGGTGTCCCTGCCTATGGCAGGGGGTTGGAACTGGAGTTTTGAGGTCTCTTCCAACCTAAACCATTCTATGATTCTATGCTTCAATCACACTTGAGACCAGCAATGTTGGTAATCCCACTGCCATGAGAACTAGACTTTAGCAGTATTTTCAGATGCATGAGTCTAAATCGGTTTCTCAATTCTAGCATCTGGAGATATTTATTGCGCCTGGTAAGTGAAGGGTGAACCTCTGATGCTTTCTTCAGACTTTCTACAATATCTGGACATATGTTTTGTAGTCCACCCAGCTTTGTCCTAACTGCTATTTAGAAGGTATAGAAGTGATATATAACTTTGTACCTTCATATGTGTGTGTATGGGAGGAGCATCATTTATATGACACTCACAAATGACTTGAGAGCAGCAGCACTGCTAAGACAGCAGGCAAAGCTAACACCTGCCTGCCTTTATTTAACTGGGTTTGGAAACAGAAAGGGACAGAGGAGCAGAAAAATACCAAAGTCCAAAATTATCCAAATTTGAACATACTCTGAAATAGTTCTTCTCTGGAGACTTTCAAAACCCACCTGGATGCACTCCTGTGCAGCCTGCCCTAGGTGGTCCTGCTTTGGCAGAGAGGTTTGATGCAATGATCTCAGAGGTCCCTTCCAAAACCTAACATTCTGTGATTTGATTTAAATGAATACAACCAACTCTCGTCTTCTCAAAATGATCACCACAGAAAGCAAGTGCTTCACTCACTGGTGTTACTTCTGACAGGGACGGCAAACTGCCATCTTCTGGAAAATAAGCCCTCCCCTGATAACTGAGAAGAGCTTCCTCAGTACAGACACAGACTGGAAGCATCAGCATTAGCTGCTTGGTATGGTCCTTAATGCTTTCCTCGCTGTCAACAGAATCTACTAACTCAGATCAATCCTCCTTTGCCAGCAGATTGATGCTAACCAAAATGCTATAGATGGCATTGTTCTGGGGGCTGGGAAGACAGAAATTAAACTAAGCAGAGGCCAGATTCTATTTTGTTTACATCACTGCAATGTGCAAGGACACTGAACTGTCACTTACAAAGCAAAAACTTCATACAGGTATACAACACTGAACAGGAACTCATAACAACCTATTTTAGCTTGCATCCTACTAATGCACTGCAATTCAAACCGGAACATCAAGACACTGATAATCTAGTTTTAAGGAATTCAAAATGCTTCACTTATATGCAGCAAGTGTTCAGGTATCACAATATGAGCAGTAACATAAAAATTAAGATAGAGCAGGGCACTCCTCAGCTTAGTTAATGCCAGGAAGATATCCTAGGCAGGAAAAGGGTTTAAGAACTAAGAATATAAAGTGCTGGCATTTCAAATATTAATAGCACTTTTTCCCCCCCATAAGTCCAAGAAAAAAAACAAGCTTTGTGAAGTAGGCTGCCTGTATCTTCACAGACATGTGACTATACGTCTCTATGTAACGCATTCATCTATTTCTTGACTTGCAGCTGGTATTTTCTTTGACATAACAATTCTTACCTATAGCCTTCAGCATACCTAAAATTCCTGGTTTGTGGCAGAAGCCAAATCATATCTGAAAAAAAGCACTACCAATCATCCAACAGCCACCTCCAGACTGCAGCAAAGGTACCATTCTGTACCGTCACACACAGAAGCAAGCAGCACCACTGACCTTTAGCAGCTCTGAAACAACAACACTGTTCAAGAGCTGGCACAATGGAAAATCCCAAAGTGCCAGGCCCTGCTTTTAAAAGGAAAAGCCTTTCAAGCAAGAGTGGACAGGGTGTTCACAGTACCAGAAGTCAGCAAGAGGAGCAAAAGCCAGAAAGAGTGGATCTCTATGGGACTACCCTCTAAAGGTGGTAAGGTAGTTCTGACACAAAACATGAGATGATTCAGGTGTCTGCTACCTCCCTGATTAAACACAGGGAACTAACTTATACATGTGCGTGCATATGTTAAAGAGCTTCACAACAAAAAAGTCTTGCTGAAGTCCCAGAAGAATCCATACAGTGGACTACAGTGTGTGTGGAGCTCTGAAGACCACACATCTATCACACCTATCTAAAGGCAGAGGAACTTCAGTGCATCATCTCCAGCTTCTGCAGTCTGAGTTTGAAAAGCCACCATGATTCTACCCAGTGGATTTGGAGTGCACTCAAGATCCAAAAGTCTGACTTAATGATTACCATAAGGGGCTACATAACTCAGCCAGCTGTGTAATAGCTCCAAAGGAATTCATCCCAACAGAAGCAGACACTATATAGGCTGGATGGCAGACAGCCACTTGTCTGGCCTTCCAGTCACTGATGCTTAAACATTATGCAGAGGACAATTGGTCTTCAGTCCCATTTCCAAGCATGCCAAAAGTACATAAACCATTTTGGCAAAGTTCAGGACACTGCAAGCTGACAAACTCACATTTTGCAGAAGGTAACCCATAGTGGTGCAGCTGTGTTTGCTTCACATAGGGCTTTCTTGGAAAGATTTGTTCTCAATCACAATCAATCCCATGCCCCTGCTACAACTATCTGAATAGAAGTGATTTTCTCACTCTTCAGATGTGCCTTTCCAGGCAGCAGCAGGAGATTTTAGGAGGGCAGTAAAGGGAAAGGAATTTACTTGGGCTGTCCAAGCTGAACCTACTCAGGGAGTGAAGAGGTGAATCCAGGCTCCAGCCCTTTCCATATGGTACTATTTACCAATCCCATGGTTCCTTCCATGGCTCACCAGGTGGAGAACTGACACTCTTCTGCATTTTGCCAGCTAAAAACTGGTACACACAAACAAAAAATTGTATCTTACACATTAATATTATATTTTGATAAAATATTTTCTTCTACTCTGGAACTCACAATACGGAAAAGGAACAGATCCTAAATTCACTGCATTAATGAAAACTGCCTCATTTCAAAGCAGCAGGGTGAGCTATGGCCACTTTTACATTAAAAAAAAAAAAAGAATTCAAGGCTTTCTCCAATCACTGATAGTTTTTGCACAAGTATTGTCATAGCACACAGCTAAAATTATGGAAGTAGGAAACCTGCTGAATTCAGGACCAGTGAAAATTTTCCAAACAATGCACTATTTACAGCTTGCACAGTTCAGCTGAATTAGAACTCCAAATACATAATTATGTGTAACACTGCTGAAAGCTCTATTGAGAATGAGGAGAGTGCAGGAGGCAAAGATGGACATATAAGGAGACTGGATGACATGTGGAAAATATCAATAAATCTAATTGCCATAGCAGCTGCAATGAACAACAGTCACTTGACTTAAATCTGTACACACATATAATTTCTATGTGACACTTCACAGTAAATAAGCATGAAATAGATGCTCTTTGTAAGTAGTTTAAAACCCATGCTGAACATACTTTCGCCAATAAAAGAAATAGTGAGGAAAACTGACTTTGATCACAAGAACAAAACCTGAAATAGCTACTTCTACACATTCTATCATGTTTCTTTCTGGATGTGAGCAGAAGGTATTTTATTTCTCATACAGACCAGACAGGCAACTGGAAAAGACCAAACATTTTAAATATTAAACTACTCAGAAGCTACAAACCATGACATAATTTCCATTAGAACTTAAATATTTTCTAGATATATGTTCAAAGATAAGACAGCTCACATGGTTTCAGGCTGGCTATCAAAGCACTTTTTTCTTCTTGTATTACTAAGATTTGTTCCTGTAAAATCCAAAGCATGCCAAGCACTCCTGAGAGTAAAACAAGTTTGTCCCATTGGTATCAAAGTAACAATCTATTTTTAAGTATTGAACCAGGGCAACTCAAGGGTATGCATTGATTTTGATCATCTGACTTATACAACAGGTCACTGTCTCCACTTGCTTTTCTGAATAAAATTCTTCAAAAGTACAATCAGACTCAGAGACACACACTGGTACAAAAACACCTTGTTGAGTTATAGAGAGGGAGGTGTCTGAACACATCCATTCTAACTGGGTAGATGAAAAACTAGTCGCACTGATAGTGAGCTCTACACGCCGCTCTTATTAAAGCATCACCTTATTTAAAAGTTTTCCTTTTGAGCAGTGATGATGGAAGACCAGTGATGTCTTCATTACAAATGCCAAATAGACAGCAAGGAGAACATAATTTGGAAGCCAAAGTAACTTTACATAAGTTACTTAAGTACATTTATATAAACTTATACACCTTAAGAACAGGTAAAATAAATTAAGGAGGTTTTTTTCTTCTTTATGTTGTCACCTGGCCTTGACTGATGGACAGATTTAATTACTGAGATTTACACATAACCTTTTCTAAAGCTTTGGAAACATCTATATATATAATTGGAAGAATTAATTGTCCTGTCAAAAATAAAAACAAAATGTTTATCTAAAAGTTAAAAGCCTTTCTCGTTACTTCTTACATACCAAATCTGCCTCAGTTCACAGCATCTGCAAACTATGCAACTTGCAAACAATCTAGCCAAGTACAAAAGCCAGACACACACAGAGCAACAGGTCCTGGTCCTTTCCCAGCTGACAGCATCTCCATAATCTACCAGGGCTGTTGGACACAATGTGATCATTAGCACACGGGGTTCAGACAAACACCAAGCTCCATCAGAGTGTTAATAAAAGGTCTAACAATGAACAAAAGAAATGTCGCCCTCAGGAAATCGATCGATGGTCAGGATGATCTAATATGTGCTCTCGACTCTAAATGCGATGAACTGATATTTTGCTGTTCTGGTGGTTGCTGACCTGCTCACAGGCGCAGGGTGATTACATGTCACTGTACCAAACGTTATCCTGACAGCAAGCAAATTCTCAGCTACTGATGCTATAACCCTCTATTCACAGCCACCTTGAACAGATATCCATCACCTACATCATTAAAGTCTCACTCCCACTCTACTCAGTGCCCTGGGGCACAGTTACGACCCTTCCTGCCTTTAAACAACTTAAAGTTTCCTTAGCTACTCTGGGGCTACGAGCTGTTCTCGAGGCACACGTGTAAAGCAGGAAGAAAACTCAGATCATTTCTCTGATCAAGACAGGTCAGCCTGAAGTCGCAGGCTAGAAAGATAACTTCATGTCCCATCACACAGGGACTCGGTTCACCTGCTCCCAGGGACTGCTTCGCGACCCATGTGTTCGTGCCAACCCAAGCAGGAGTCCTGGCAAGCCTGCGTGCCAGCTCCATGCTCTAGGCTACTTCGGGAAAGGTGCACCTGTCACCAGAAAGATGTCCTCAGGGTCACCCTCTCCTTTTTGATCCCCACCCTTCGCACCTAGCTCTCCTCAAACGAAGCAGTGAGAGCTCAGCAGTAACCAGCCTTTGCTGGGCTGCCTCTTCTTCTAGCCTAGGGAACTCCTACCGCAGGAAGGCAAAGTAGGGTGAGAAGTCAAAGGTCCATCCCGCAGTAGAGGGAGCAGAAGGGATGGAAGTTTAAGGGAGTGGAGTGCCAGGGTGACGGGAAATGGGCTCACGTCTCACCATGGGGCGGAACTGAAGGGGAAAAGCCAGTTGGGAGGGTGGAAGAGGAGCACCAAAACAAGCACCGGGGGACAGGAAAAAAACGGCACGGCTAGAGAGCCCCGGGACCGACCCTGCGCGTTGGCTGGGCTCCGGCACGCACCTGGTACTCCTCCACCTCGGCACCGTGGCGGTCCTGCAAGGCGAGCAGTTCCTGCTCCAGCCGCTCCCGGAGCTCGCACAGCTCCTGGCCCTGGCGATGGAGGTCCTCCAGATGCTGGCGGCACTGCCGGCTCTCCTCCCGCAGGAGCTCTAGGTTCTCTTGGTTCCGCTGCGCCTCCTGCTCCTGCAGCACCTGCAGCTGCTCCTGATAGCGCAAGAGAGTCTCCCGGCAGCTCTGGCTGAGCAGCATCTCGTAGGTCTCCTCAAGTTCCTCCAGGCTCAACCCGGCCAAGGGCGGTGGCAAAGCGGCCAGGTCCATCCGTAACTCCCGCATCTCCACAGCCTCCCGCCTCTGCCGCTCCGCCAGGTGCCCGTGCTCGGCCTGCAGCTGCAGTAGCAACTCCTCCAGGTCGACGCACTCGACCCTCAGCCGCTCCAGCAGCTGCCGTTGCCCGGCCAGTTCGGGCTCCAGCCGGCGCCGCATCGCCAGCACCTCGGCGCCCAGCAGCTGCAACTGCTCCAGCTCACGCCGCAGCCCGTCCCGCTCCATCTCCGCTTCCAGCTTCGCCCGACTCAGCTCCTCCAGCTGCATCCGCAGCCAAGCCAGCTCCTGTTCGGGCACCCGGAGCCCGATCAGCTCCTGCTCCCGCAGCTCCGCCAGCTCCCGCGCCAGAAAGCGGTTCTCCTCCTCCAACTCCCGCACGCGGGACACAAACACCCGCAGCCGGGAGTTAAGGTCCCGCAGCTCCCTTTTCTCGTCATATTCCACTTCCCAGCGCCGCCACATCTTGCCCGGGACACCAGGGTCGGGACCGAGGTGGCCCCTACGCAGCCGTCGCCCGCCCGCAGGACTCTACACAGGACCCTGCGCGACGTTCTGGGCGCCGCTCCCGCCGCCGGCCCCGCCCCACCAGTGCCCGGTCCCGCCCCCGCGCCCGCACCGCTGCCCTGCGGCGCCCCCTGACGGGATTTTGGCGCTTCCCGCCAAGTTGCTCGGGAGGGAGAGACAGGGCCCTGCCCAGGGACAGAGCCCCACCTAGGGACAGAGCCCGGCCTAGGGAGCATATTCCCACTTTGGGAGCAAAGCCCGGCCTAGGGATCAAAAGCTCTGCTTAGGGGAGCAAAGCCACGGATCACAGAATATCTCAAGTTAGAAGGAACCCAGCAGGACCACTGAACACAACTCCCATAAATCCCAGGGCAAAAGCCATGAGCTGACAGCACATTGTTTGAGGAACAGACAAATAATCCTCATCATCAATACAGGATGGGGGATGAGTGGACGGAAAGCAGCGCTGTGCAAAAGGACTTGGGAGTTCTGGTGGACAAGAAAGTGGACACAAGCCAACAGCATGTGCTTGCAGCCCGGAATGCCAATGGCATCCTAGGCTACTTCACAGGAAGCATAGCCAGCAGACTGAGAGAAGTGATTCTGTCAAGTTACTTTGCTCTGGGTAAGATCACACCTGGAGTACTGTACCCAGCTCTGGGGCCCTCAATATAAGACTGACATGGACCTGATGGAGCAGGTCCAGAGGCAGGCCACAAAAACGATCAAGGAGATGAAACACCTCTGCTACTAGTACAGGCTGAGGAAGCTGGGGCTGTCCAGCCTGGAGAAGAGGAGGCTTGGGGGAGACCTAGTAGTAGCCTTCTAGTCCGTGAAGGAGGCCTGCAGGAAGGCTGGAGAGTGACTGTTTACAAAGGCCTGAAGTGACAGGGGCAAGGGTTTGAAATTAGAGAAGAGTAGATTGGTTGTTAGGAGGAGATTCTGGAGCAGGTTGCCCAGGGAGGTAGTTGAGGCCCCATCCTTGCAAATATTCAAGGTCAGGCTTGACAGGGATGTGGGCAACTTGATCTAATGAAAGATATCCCTGCTCACTGCAAGGGGCTTGGACTAGATGACCTTTGGAGGTCCCAACTCAAACCATTCTATGATTTTGAATAACTGAGAGGCAGCACAGATGTTCCACATGCAGGCTTTATGTAGCTGTCCTTAAACTTTCAGTGATTGCTGCAGGTTTTTTGTATCTTCAGGTAGTTCCTTGAGAAGTGTCCCCCTAGGCTGCCAATAGAGACAGATTGCTGTGTGCCAGGATTTGAGTGGGCATAAAGAACTATAATCTTTGCAAGAGAAGTTTTGGCCTATCTGAAACAGGTGTCAAAACCACTATTACCACCACTCTTGCCATGCCCTTTCCATGGCATCCTTGTCCTGCCCTGCCCCAGTGTGGGGCTGTGCTGGGTGAGGCTCAGCCCACTTTCCCAGAATTGTGTTGTGAGAACTCTGCTCCCCATGAGGCATTTACTCAGTTTGTGATCGTTCAGCTGCTGTTACTGTACCGTGGCCAAGCTTCAGTTAATGCAAAGTGTCAAATGCCATTTTAAAATGCCACTTTTAAGTTGAGGAAGCCACTGAAAAGCCTCTAATTTTGAGCTTGTGTCATAACTCATCAGATCGTTGCAGGACAGAAACACATCCCACCTCCCAGGCTTAATGCACGGCAGGAATGCCTGCAGCCAGTGCATCCCTGTGCCTGCTTCTCTTCTGCCTCATTTTGCACCATATATGGGCTGGATCCAGAGAAGTCCTTTCATTGACTGCACTGGAACTGGCTCTGCCTCTGCATGAGCTACTTGGCAAGGAGGCAGTGAAGCATCACACCCTGTATTATCTACCAAATTAGACAAAAAGACGAGGAGTGACTCATTTCAACCTTTTTCATCTCCCCAGGCATTTTTTCTCTCCCTCCCTCTCTCAGGCACACACACATTTAAATTTCACCCAGCATTGGGAGTTTTTCAGAGATTTGCTGCTTTGTGTGAGGCAGCACAGCTCCCACCTCTGCATTTGCTCCTCAGGACCATACCCAACCAAAGCTCATACAGAGGAAGAAATGGAATTTGGCACAAGCCCTGCAAAGCTGGGATCCAAGCACAGCTCTACCACATCAATCTGCTCTGGGTACTGCGCCCCTTTCTCTGCTCTGTTCCACTCTTCCCAAAGGCTTTCACCTTAGCACCCATCTCCCCACTGTCTGAAAGGCCAAATTTTGGCTGTGTCTTTGCTCTCTGCTGAGTAAGTTTCCTTCTAATCTCAATAAGGCTTCCAGGATTTGAGCCCAACCAGCACAGATAACTCATTGGCTTTGGCCTACAAATCAGCCAATTTAGGCTTGGCAGATTTTCTCCCTCAGAGGTCACTGAGAAGCTGAGATTTACTAAAGACACTTGCTTTTTCTTGGCTTTGTGGTCAAAATCAAGTCCCTGGGTGACACTCTAACACCTGCTGTTCTTTTATGAGGGAAACCACTATGCTTCTGGGAAAAGGTACATTCCTGTGGTTTACAAGCCTTTTTCTACCTCTGATGTCACTGTTATCCTTACCAACCCACGTAAAGAGTGGACTGACAACCAATGTTCAGCACAGAGCAGGGCAGCTGGTTTGAACAAGCTTTCTGGGCTTCACTGTGCATGTCCTGCCAAATGTCAAGCCAGCAGTCACTTGTCTTTTGCTACTGACAATTTCACTAATTTTGTGCTGGAACTGTATTCAGAATGACTTCATTGTTAAAAACACAATAGGTAGTCAACCTCTGCTTCTATTCCGCTTGAAAAACCACCATGAACCTCTCTCTAGATGTTGGACGGCTTTCTAGGCTGCAAGGGTCTACTTCGCCATTAAAGTTTTTTAAGCTGATGTCTGCTAAACAGCCTGCAGTTAATTTCTGGCCCTAGGCAAGGAATTTGTGATCTAGGATAGAGAATGCCTGAAATGGGCAAAGTCTAGGCAATTGCTTTCTCAAACGGATCACAGAATGTTAGGGGTTGGAGTGACCTGAAAAGATCACCTAGCCCAACTGCCCTGCCAGAGCAGGAGGTCTCTTTAACTAGGTTCCCACAGTCAATAGACCATTGAGAATTTCTTGACCAATATAGTTACATGGAGACCTGAAATACAAATTAATCATTGGAGCTCTTCTCCCTGAAGACTAAAGAATTCACCTGCACCTGTAGAAAATTGAAAGAAACCTGATGTGCTCTACTAATGATGGGTAAATGAAAAACACCCAGAGGCTTTTGCTACCACAGATATTTCTCTTTCTTTATAGGAAGAAGCGTGGTGGAGCCAGAACTTTGTGCTGTCATTGACACTGAGGATGGCTGCAGGAGAGCCTGACAAAAGAGAAAGGCAAGCAGCAGACTTTCAGCACAGCCAAGATGAGTGTGATATATGAGCATCCATGAGCAAGGTAAATCCCTGGTGCCAAGGGACACATCCTGCCCCTTGGAAGTCAGCTGCAACTCACAGCCAATAGTAGCAAATATGCAGGGAGAGTGGGTGCAGGAGGAATTTACGATGTTCACTGCCACGTCAATGATAGCAGAGGTAATTTGGGTGTCTGTGGTCTGTTCAGCTCCAGTGAAGGTCTTGTGCTTTTGAGAGGCTCATTGTCAGCATCTTACAAACTACAAAGTGTCACCCTGGTAACTCTTAATCCTGCTTCAGCACAGATTGTTCTGTGTGCTCTCTCATCTGCAGAGTTTTAAGGATGAAGCTGTCACTGGGGAAATGTTCTGATTCCAACACTCTTGAGATAGATTGACACAAAGAAACATAGTTTATTTAAATGGTGCAAGATGTTGTGATTCCTATTTGCATGGGAGTTTAAAAACAGATGTTTGTTTACAGACAGTTCCTGCAATTAGATCAGTGTAGGAACATTCCCCCATGGTGGGCGGAGGAGTGTGAAATGTGGTATTTCCCATCTTCACCTTCTGGCTTTCATGGCTTCCTCCATTTAAATAAACCTAATAAAGCAAACACCAACCATTTATTATTTTAATGAATATTAGACACTTCTTCAGTACTAGACAAAGTTGGACTTCACCTTTCTGCATCCCATTGCTGGGCTATATGAAGCTTGCAAAACATCAGAAAAGGGGGCTAAAAATGTCACCAGGGGAGGGAATGTTTCTCTGTGGGATGGAACTGAGGATCCTCCCTCTGCTTCCAGACCACAGGGGATACTTTGCTGCTCTCACAGTCCCTGCAGTGTCTCCACTGTCCTCACTGACTTTCACAGTTTGTGGATTTTTTTTTTCCAAGAGACACCTGGAAAGATCATTTTCCTCTATGCCATCCTGCCATATTTGCACTCCTTTAGATAAATCTCTTTAGATCTATAACCTGAAAGCATGAGTCTATATACAGAGGTATTTGTGCTGTCCATACTTGCCACAGCTCCCAAGCGGGCACTCTCCTGTTGTGACCTTTGCTACTGCATGAGCTGTAACCTGGTTTTCTTTTCAAAAGGCCTTTGAAAATAGGAGCCTTACCTGACATGGTGCAGAAGTGCTTTTTTAAGAGAAACTCCCACCGAAATATTTATTTCAAAGAATTCAAAGGTTTAGGTTAAGGTATTTCTGCTGCCACTGTTGAGGTGAGTTTTCTTTCCTATGAGTGGTTTAGTCTTGTGTCTGCAGATTTTTTTGAAGAGCGCTTGCAGAAGTGGTGTCCACCTCTAGATGGTGCGTTTTACTCAGCAGATCTTTATGCCTGGCCCTTTATATAACTTCTGCTCACTTGTCTGAGGTTACTAACACTCTCCAACCAAACCACACAGAGTTTAGGATTTCCTCGTTTTCTTAATATGAACGTCCAGCTGCAGTGCGGTGCAAAAATGATAGAAATACATTATTTAGATGCCTAAAAAAAGTGTATTACATGGCACATGTGGTGGCACATGCGAGATACCTACTATGTAACATACCTACTGTGTAACTGATAACATTGCATGTCTGGATCCAGTCCCTTGGCAACTAAATCAAAACATAATCCCATTTTTTTTCTGAAACAATGTCTCTCTCTTGTACTTGAATGTAAAGAAAGAGGGAAGGAGCAAAGATGGGTAGTACCACAGGGCTGAAATGGTGGTGATATTGCAATGACTTACTCCAACCACAGTATTTGTACTTCTTTTCTCTGGACAGCACAGGATGGGGCAAGAAATATTTGGGGAGGGAAAAAAACAAAAAGTATTTTAGCACGTGTGTAATATTCCCACAAACTTCACAAGCTCTTTGAGAGCTGCAGGCTGCTTGGGCAGATGATTTCTGACTGGTTTAAGACAGTTTCTGTGGGGCATGTTGCCAAAAACCATAAAGAACTCTCTCCAAATCTTAATTAATTAAGATTTAAAACTTTCTATGAGGCAGATTAAGTGATTCTGATATGGTCTTCATGTCTGAGGCTCCTTTCAGGACATCACAGCTGCTCTAAATATGTAGTGTGACAGCAAAGAGAATGACTATCAGATCTGTTTCATGGAGGAAGATCACAACTCCCTGCAGGCTGAATTTGTATCACAGCAGGCACAACTCTTACCTTGATGATAAGAGGAGGCAGAGATTTGCTTTGCTATGGGATGTGCAATAACAGGGATTTTTCACATTACATGTGTGTAGGGCTGTACTGGGCTATACCACAGACCTTGTAGAATTGCTCTGTGGAAATGTCTTGGAAAAATCAAAATCTGATCTATCATTGGACTCATGGTTTTACTTTATACCTGATTTTTGATAGTCTGCTTGAGAATGGGCATCACAGCTGATGTTAATGTGTTTTAATGCTCTAATATTTAATTTCCTGATACCCAGGAGTGTAAGTAGTTAATATGCCCTGGTCAACCAAATAGCCAAGACACACTTTGTGACTTACTTGAAATAGAAGCTGGTTTCTTTGGTTTTTTTTTTCTTTTTGGGTTGTTGTTTGGTGGTTTTTTGGGGGGGTTTGTTTGTTTTGTTTTGTTTTTTAGGGTTTGGTTTGGGTTTTTTTGCTTATTTGGTTGGGGTTTTGTGTTTGGCTTTTTGTTTTTTAAGGAAAGTGGAAGAACATTTCATTGTCTTCACTGTTCTTGGACATAGGAATGGTACAGTTAAACTACCAGGAGCAGAAAAGAAAAAAACTGCTTGCCCTGTCCAACTAAAATGCACAGAAAGTAATCAAATAGAATAAATGCTAAAGAAATTAGATCAAAAAAATCTGCTAGGCTTTCATAAGCTAGTATGTTCAGGTAAGGAAATTGCTTGTACCTACTTCAATGGATCCGAGATTTTCTCCATGATTTCTAACCTGAAATTGCTGCTTTTAGAAGTTTTTTTAAAGGCCTTATATGGAATCAACCTTTCTTGTGCATTATGAGTAATATCTCCTGCTTTTATTTTACATCTGAGCTTAGCAATTGAACTTCCTTGTAAATAAGGGTTATTTCCACTAAAAGGCTATTACGAAGTTATCTTTGATGCTAAGGCTACAGCCTCAGTTCCCAAGCGTAAAAGAACACTTTAGGATATAAACAGCTTTGTTATGTCTGCTTAAATGTCCTGTTTTCTGCAGGAGCAGCCCAGGGAGGAGTGAGGGCGCAACCTGGGCTGCTTTGCTGCAGCGTGAGACATTTCACGCTCCACTGGCAGGTCCCTGACAAAAGGCCACCAGACAGGAATTAGGCTTTCATGTGGTTATCACAGGGTGTTGCTAGAGGGTTTCATTTCACTTTTTACTAGGAGATTTTTCCTCCCGATTGCTGAGAGGCCCATAAATGCCATCAGAAGTACCTCTCCTGCAGAGCACCTCTCTGGTTTTGCTTGACATGAGTGCAGCCGAGCAGCCCTGTGATTGTTGCTGGGTCCTGATTTAATGCAATGTTCTCCTTCACTGGTTTCAGAAGCTGGAGATGGGTGTTGAGATTCATTCTTATATCATGTTGATTTTTTTTTCTTTTTTCCAATTTGTGTCCCCCAGTTTTAGCAAGGATGACAGACATTCCTTGCCACAACACAGGAGAACTACACTCAAAGCCTTCTTGGGGAACAACTCTGTGCCACTCCCACTTCCTTCTTGGCCTCCTGGTCTTCTTCCACCTCCCACTCTATGCTGCCCTCCCATTTTCTAACAGCTTCCTCCACTTTTGATCCTTTTGTTCACTGTCTTTGGGACCTGAACCCCTTCTGGCCTCTAACTCTTTGCAGCTCCCACTGCCTCCAGGCCTTCAACTATTTTTTTTTTCCACCCACCCCTTTTCGGCTTTCTAACATCCCAGTCTCCTTTTCTGGTCTCCCACCCTAGTATTCAGTGTCCACCCACCACCCCCATTTTCCAACCTCTCTTGTGCCTGCCCTTTCTAAACTCCCACCCTGTTTTAAGTCTGCCACCCTTTTTTCATCTGGCCACCCCTCTCCTAACCTCCCATACATTTCTGAACTTCCCTCTCCCCTTTTGGGCTTGAACTCCTGTTTTCAGTCTTGTTTTTTATGCCTGCAATTCTGTTGTCAGCCTGGCACTCCTCTTTCACCCCTATTTCAACCTTTTTGCATCCTCTCACCCCTGTTCAGCCTCTCATTCCTTTTTAGCTTTCTACCCCTTTTTGGTTTCTAACCTCCTCCTGGCCTCACACCCATGTTTTGGGGTTTTGTGAAGGGCAGCACTGCAGCTGGGCTATTTTAGATTCTGGAAAACACACCTGAGAGGCTGTTGATCACATTTTTTAACAGCAGGTTGTTTGCAAGGAAACTGCTGAGAGCGTTTGCACTTGGAATTTAATCAGGCCCAAAATATTCAGAAATGCCTCAGCAACAGCATTATTCTTCTCCTCATCTGTCAGCCGGATGTCTGTGCAGGCAAACATGGGGAGAAGTGGTAGATCTGCTCACATAGATACATCCCCTCTGACATTAGCCTTATCATCTTGCTTTCCTGTGTCCCCACGATCTTTTGGCCATGGGTTAGTGTTAGCTGTAATTGTTGTTTAAGATTAAAAGTCCCTGTGCTCTTGGGAGGGGTTGGTACCTCCCACATTGGTGGTTCTGCGCCACCTGGAGTGGTGACACAGGGCAAGGAGAGCCCAGTAATAGCAGCTTGCAGTGGTCAGGCTGGCCTCGTGTCTCCTCAAAACCTTGGTAGCTTGGGTTAAACCTTCAAAATGGATGCTTTCAGCCCACGTGCTGATGCAACATCTTCTCCCCCAGGTTCTCCATGCATCAGCCCTTTGTATCATTCTGCCTGGGAACACATTAGCTGTTTTCACATAGAAGACATTTTAAGTGTCTTCATGCACAAGGAAATGCATTTTCCAAGCCAGGCAATTATTGTCAGCTTTCTAAAAAAGCAGCGGTAGGACAAACTGTCTCAGTTTTATCTTAGACTTGTACAAATTTCAAGCAACTTGATTTTCAGGACAAATCTTAATGTTCCTTCTTCTATGCCCTCACCTATTGTGACAGTCAGCTAAGGGACGTGAGTTTAATCTGTCATTCCAGCAATACTGACTGTTAACCTCGTATCCTCACTTAGGACAATATTTAAACAGAAGCTTTGAAAGACATGAAAGGAACAATTTTTATCAGTGATGATCTGAACCATTTGGCCCTCTCAAGGCCTTGGGAGTCAACAACAAGAACATCTGCAAGACAGCTATACTGGCAATCAGTTCCAAAATACAAACAACTCAGTAATTTGTAATAGACCCCTACCATTGAATTGTATTGGGATATTTTTCTTGATCTCAGTGCTTATTCTGTGTTACACTCATTTGTAATAATCTGTCTGGCCTATTCATTTACCTATTGATGCTCATCAGATTTAGCTCTGGTTTTGTACTAGAAAGTCCATGAAGCAGGCTGGATCTACCATTCTAATTATTCCAATTCAATGGATTAAACAAACTTGAATTAGGAACTAACATTTAGCTACACCAGAGTGATAGATTCTTGTTACTTAGTGGAATTTATACATGCAGTTGTTTTGTCATTTCTTGCCCCAGTACAAATGATAGTTTTTGCCCTGGAATAATTTTTCCCCATATTAAGTCTGTCACAGATGAAAAGTCATCTGGCCCTTACCTTCATCAGTTACATTAAGAACCAAAATTCTAACCACCCAGGCTCTGCTCTGGGTTCTTTTCTAACACCAGAGCTCTTCATCTCTCTCTTCCCTGGAACGGAACTTCAGCTTTGTAGGTGAAGGCTGCAGTGCTGTGGTCAAAAGGTGCAGAACTGGAAACACAGAAACTCAGCCCTGTTTGCAGCGGACGTGAGGACAAGCAGAGCAGTTGACTCTGAGCAGACCACTGGAAAGGGAAGAAGCATGAAGATATTGTGATATTCGGGCGTAGATGCAGTTGTTCCTACAGCCTGAGGGCATCTGCATCCTTAGTCATGCAGCCAAGGTGGCTTGTGCAGGGAATGTGGTTCCTCTATTTCCCTCTGATAGGGGTCCAGTCAGGTTTTCTTCACTAGACAATGTCAAAATGAGACGGGCGTGGGGTTAAAGTCCTTGAAGAAGCATGTGAGGTAGTGCCAGAGGTTTCACAGGTGACACTTTTAATTTCTGAGCAAGTGTGGAGGTGGTGCTGGGAAGGGCGTTGTGTTGTGCTCTCTGAGGTGAGTTGAGAAAACAAGGTCATTAGAGATGCCGTGTGGCTTGGTGCTAGAGCAGAGCTGCATAGCTGTGTGTTGCAGCACAAGGAAGGTTTTAAAGCTAAGCTGCATGCACAGCTCCTCAGCTTTGCTTGGACTTTATTGTAGTTAAAAATTAAGAAGCTTTGTGCATCGTTTCTCAGAGGAGGTGGGTCAGGTGCTTGCTTAGGAGGATTCAGTAATTTGGTTTTTAGGCATCTTTGACCAGAAAGAGAGAGTTAGGCAGATACATTCCTCAGCAGAGGTCTTTTCCAACCAGACTTCCTCGCCCCTTCCTTGGTCTCCATGTCCTACCAGGCGAGCACTGTGCTGCCGCTCCCTTGGCATTTTGGAGGGGTGGGCTGATTCCTGCTGCAGTTAAGGGAGAGGGCTGCGCTTCAGTCCCCATGGAAACAATTTGGAGAGTTTTCGAGCTTGTGTAGCGTTGCTGTGCTGTGTTTTGCCTTCCTTTTCACTTTCATCAGGAGGGCTGCAAAGCTTTAATTCATTAATGTTTGAAAAGCACTTTGAGGTCCTTGAAGAAGGTGCTACAGTGCAGCAAAGTGTTATTACCTCAGATTAACTGTTTCTGTTTTTCCCTGGAGTCGCAGCTGTGAGTGCTCCTGTGCCTGGTGGAAGCCAGAATAAAGGAGAGAGGTCTTCCAGTAACGATGGCCTCCTGGAGAGCTCTTCTGATAGCACGGTCTGTGCTGCACAAAGTCACCTCGACATCAATGGGAAGTCTGAGCAAAACTTCTGCAGTTGCAGTCAGACAGGGAATATGTTCTGAAAAGCTCAACAGCCTGATTCACATGGGCAAAATGGACAGAATTCATGAAAAGAAACGGCACTGCCTGGTTCCTTTGCTCTGATGCATATCTAGACATGGCAACCATCAGGACCGAGTGAATGAGAGCTCACAGCAAATGAAATGGGGAGCCACTGCTGCCTTGGATGTGAGGATCACCCCCAAAAGCTCCGTTAGAAGACACTATTCTCTGTTATTAGAATATTTAGTCACTTCAGTGGTGTATATCCACTAAATCTATCTGCACTTAGGAGGACAGTTTCTTCTCCTGACTTTAGTGGTGGAATGCAGAGCTCTCTAGTATGACTTGGAGCAGATTGCACCCCGATGCTGTGGTAGAGTACTCATCTGCAATTCAGGAATGTAACAAGCGACAGCCTAAGGGATTTTACCTTTCTGTTCCCCACCAAATGTCTCAGCACTTTTCAGATATCTGATGCTCTCTAGCCCCAGCTAAACTCCTGCTAAACCCATTTGCACTTGGGAATCACTGCACAGCTCTGGGTACTTCTGCAATGATGGATGGGGCTCCAGTTTCCCCATCCCTTACTCCTCTCTCTGCTCCTTTTTGGGAAACTCCATAGGCTGGGTTTCATGCAAAATCATCTTCAGCTTCTAGATGCATTGGCCTCTCCAGCTCTCGAAGAGGACCCTGTAGCTGCTGAGTAGGTTTCCTGAGGAGCCTGCCAATGGCTGTTTTGTCTGGCATAGCTTTTTCTTTCTTTTCTTCAGTTCTGCTTTTGTTTTCAGGGTATGGTGCTGTTGCTTTAAAAAAAAAAAAAAAAAATTCTCGGAAGTTGCAAATAATAAACACAAGCTAAATATGCCCTGCCTGCCTTGTTATGGATACAATGAGCCAGAACCACATTGCCCCATCTCTGGTCTCAATTCCACCAACAATTACAAAAGCCACTTCTAAACTGTTTAACATGTAAAACAAATACCTTCCCATACATACTTTCTGCAGTTTATGCAGTGGTCAGCTGGAAACCAGCCATATCAAAAAAATGAAGGGATTGATTTCTATCTTGGTCAGGTCCTTGCCTGCAAGGCTACCCAGGCTCCAGGCGAGGGAGAAGTGGGACACAAGCAGGGTGAATGCAGCCAGGAGGGGCCCTTTCTTTCACAGCAATTTTAGGTCAGCTTGAGTCACCCACAAGTACACCCTCACTTCATACTTCTCTTCCCCGAGGATGTCCCATCCGCTTCCAGCCTCTTCCCTTGCTCCTCCACAGCAGGCACCAGGCTGCACTTTTATGCCTGTTCAGTCTCAGGTTCCCCTTCTCCCTTCTGTACATCCTCTCGCTGCTGTTGCTGTGATTCATTAATGCTTCAGATATATCAGTGAATGGAAAAAACCTATCCAAACATCAGGTTGTGCTGCTCTGTACATTCTCTATAGTGACTCACAAGTCTGACCAGATAACTCCCCTCTCACTTAGTCACTCTCTCCCGCCCAGATAGGCTTGTCTGACTCCTCACTTCACTCCTGGCTTATAATTACTTTGTTTTCTTTGCCATTCCCTCTCCAGCCCTTGCTCTACGGGAGAGCTTCAGGATGTGAAGTTCTCCCTCATTGACCCGTTGCACACAATTGAAGAGCAAAGGAAAACACTGACTGCAGCAACTTTGCTTATGAAGAAACCGTAAAGCAGAACTGCACTCTCACCCCCCACCCCCCACCCTACTCCTCCTCCCCCCTTTCTCCACTTGGGCTAGACACAAATTACTTTGTCATTGTGGTGAAACAAATAAGGCTTCATTATCATTACCATCCTGATGGGAGTAAACAAGTTTATTTACACTTGAGCACTGCTGAAGAATAAAGTCATAGAGAAAAGTTCAGGGTAGGTGGCCTGTCTTTGTCATTAGGGACAGCTTATACAAAATCACTGCCTGCTCTGCCAGACAGGCTGCTATTCAGGCAGGCCCGGGTTAATCAAAGTACGGTGTGTGCTTGTTAAAAGGAGGACTACAACACTTGTAATCATGGGTGGTCACATTTTTATTTAATGATACGTATCTTTCCTTTCTCCAGCATCTGCTCGTAACCCTTTGCCTCCCACTCGCCTGTCCAAGTCAAATATGATACCAGGTCCGAATGAGGTAAACCCACTTAACAAGTGATTTTTATTTTTAAAGAATCTTTTTTTATTAACAGCCTTGAAATTCCAACAAAGCAAAAAGACCTCAAAGCATAAAGGGCCCCACACGTGTAATCGCTGGAGCTAAAATAGTAATAAAAGGACATCTGCAAACAAACTTGTGGGAAGAAAGGGCTGAAAACCAGAACGGCTTCCTTTCTTTCAAGGCCTTCGTGTGGCCCCAGTGATAAATCTGTTGGGACAAGGATACTTCAAAGCCAGAAGTCGAACTCTGCTCTTTCTTGTGTGAGTCTCACAACAATTCATATCAATAGAGTTACACCCAGGCAGGAGGCTCAGACCTGCTGCTGTGCTCTGGCAAATGCAGTGAAAGACAAAGCCAGCCATGAGAGGGAAAGCTATGTATTTATCTATGAGATGACCTTGTTACAATCATGCTATACTAAATGTCTCCCAGTTTTCCTGCTTTCTCCTGCAACTAACTAGTCTGAAGTGCTCATACCTGGACTATGGGGAAGTACAAGCTCAGATTTTTTTTTTTTTTTTAAATGTACTGAGTGTAATAAAAAGCCATACAGAAAGACTGGCAAAAAGGCACAACTGGCACAGCTGACACAGAGGCAGAATTCACCATTGCTCACCCTATATTTTCACCTGCTTGCTGCAAGCTGTTACTCCTTTCTGTGGTCACACATGGAAAGTTCCACTGCCTGTCTACCAGCACCACTCCCCCACAGTTATTTCTGAGTATGTCATCAACTGACACCCCCAAGCCCTTCTCTTTGAGACTACTCTTGAGCCACTCCTCACCCACCCTGTATTTGTGCTTTGGATTGCCGCGACCCTCAGTCTCACTGTCCATGTCACTGACAACAATGTTAAACAGCACTGGTCCCAGTACTGACCCCTGAGGGACACCACTTGTCACTGATCTCCATTTGAACATTGGGCACTGACTGCAACTCTCTGAGTGCAGCCATCCAGCCAATTCCTTCTTGAGAGAGTGGTCTACCCCTCAAGTCCATAGGTATCCAATTTGGCAATCAGGATGTTATGCAGGACAGTATCAAATGCTTTACACAGGTCCAGGTAGCTGACACCAGTTGCTCTTGCCTTATTCACTGATGCTGTAACTCCATCATAGAAAGCCACCAAGTTCATCAGGCATGACTTGCCCTTGCCAAAGCCATGTCAGTTAACAACAGTCACCTCTTCTTCATTTTCCATATGGCTTAGCAAGGCCTTCAGGAGTATCTGCTCCATGATCCTACCAGGCACAGAGGTCAGACCTGGCCTATAGTTTTCGGGGTCTTCCTTTTTTCCCTTTGTGAAGATGAGGGCTATGTTTCCCCTTTTCCAATCAGTAGGGACTTTCCTAGATTGCCATGACTTTTTGAATATGAGGGATGGTGGTTTAGCAACCTCATCTGTCAGTTCTCTCAGGACCCGAGAGTGGATCTCATTGGGCCTCATGGACTTTTTCACCTTCAGGTTCCTTAGATGGTCATTAGATGCATTAGTTAGCTGCAACCCATCTCTTTTAGTTTCCTTACGAGGTCAGGGAATACATTCTCCTGCCCTGCTGTTGCCTCATGCTTCCTTCATCTGAAAAGGACTAAAACCATCTATCCTCACATCTCCATGTAAGGCCTGGGGCAGCACTAGAGCAGGAAGAGCTGTCGCTGATACAGGAGGAGAAGGAGCAACATGAACGTGTCACTGCCTGCTCTGGTGCTCCCAGTGTTCCCTGCCCCTGTTTTAACCTCTGTTTCTAGGTGCATTTATTATTCTGGAGGAAACAGCCTGTTGGCTCCATGAGTTATGATAAGAGGGAGAATGATGGACTTTCAAACTTGGGGCAGCCAGGTTCAGCAAGGAAAACTCAGGTAGCTAAAGGTATAATTCAGCGCTGTTGTCACAAGTCTGTGGGAATTAACTTCAGTCAAGCTCCCACAGCTCCTGGGAACAGGCTGAGAGACCACTGGAGACTGCTTAGCAATAGCCACAAGGTAAACCATCCTCCTAGAAAAGTGACCAACAACCTCCTCTCTTTACTCTGCACAAAGTCACAGATGAAAACGACTTTTTAATTTTCCTTCAAAGCTAAGTGCACTCTAAAAAGCACAGAAACATTGGCAGTGACTACCATCAGTGAGGGATTTGGTGGAGCAGTGAGATCATTCCTTTGGCCTCAGAGCTCCAAAGTGCCAAGGAGGTGTAGGAAACCTGCCCAGGGTGCCTGTGGTGCACACAGATGCTCTCCACACACCTCATCACCAACGTGCATGTACAAAGCTGGGGTGTGAAGACATGCATGCTAGTCAGGGGGAAGTCTGCACTGATAAGGAGTGCAGGTGGAGCATCACACTGCAGGAGGGTGAATGCAAAGCATTGCTGAGGCTGCAGGTGACAAACAAGAATGTTGCCTCTGAAGCGGAGGATACAAATCTATTACTTAAATAAATATGCCAAGATACTAGGCAATGCTGAAACAATGTGCATAACTAATACTCATTGCCTGAAAATCATTAACCTCTCCAAGTGCTTTACACATATTAGCAAGCAACCCATGGAGCCCTGCTGCTCTACCCTGTGGGAGGCAAACCAAGATGCAGAGAGTACAGGATCTCATTTCCAGATGATGTCTCTGGATTTGGAAGCCTGGTATGAGCCCCTCTAAACTACAGGGAATGCTTTGGAAAAAAAAGTAGATTAAAATGAGTGGGTTTTTAATTCAGAGTGGTAAGAATCATGTAATAGAATTATAGAATGCCAGGTTGGAAGGGATCTCAAGGACCATGTGGTCCAACCTTTCTAGGTAACAGTAAAATTTAAATAAGATGGCCCAGCTCTCTGTTAAGATGATCTTAAAACTGTCCAATAAGAACTGTGTCTGTGCACAGACAGAATGAAATCAGATGAAGAAAACTGAAAGTGAACATGGGAACCTCTCACTTTCTTTACTGCTCTATGTTCAGAGGCAGGAATAAATCTGAGCAGGCAAACAGGAACAGCCCAGGCCTTCTATGAGCTCTGCAGTCACTAAAGGCATCTCTGGGTGTCTTGCTTCACCTTTTCTTTCTTTTCTGTCTTTTCCCTCATCATTTACAAAAGGAGACAGAGAGTCCCTGGTAGTGCAAGGGCTAATGAGCAAAAGCTTGAACCTTGCTACAGGGAGGCAAAGACTTATGAGTCTTCATGTTGTCACCAAGGTGTTGCTGAGCTTACACTGCATGAAATATTCCAGAACTCCTGCAAACTGTGGGATTTAAATTCACAGGCTATAATTACAGAGTCTCCAGCACCCTCCCACACTTTGCAATGCCTCCACAAGAGAGAGCAGTAAAAACACCTGTCCCAGGCTCCTGTGGGCTTGTAGGCCCTTGCCCACAGTCAGGCAGGGCTGGTTCCCTGGCAGGCAGCCGGGGCTGCGGGCTGCCTCCTCCCAGCTACCCTCCCCTGCCTGACACAGACTGTGGGGTGGCAGTTGGAGTTCTCCTGGCTGCATTTAGGATACAACTTCAGTGTGGAGCTGCAGCAGTCACAGTTACAAACAGGTGCTCAGCCAGGTTAATTTGATGCCATTTTGCAGTCAGCTTGATAATCAACATAAACACAAGGCTGGAAGGACTTGGAGAACAAAGAGCAGGAAAATAGCCTTCCTGAGATGGCTTCTGCCTGTGTGAGCCTAGGCATCACTACAGCCGTGAACCGCCAGCAACACTTCTGAGGCTCTTTTGTACTCCCCCAGACCACCAATAGCACAATGGACTTGATACACCCCTGCTTCGCAGGATGGGGGCTACTTCTGACTTTGGCTGTGGCTGTGTAAATCAGGTGCACGAAAGAGCGATTAAGTTGACATACAATGCCCAGCTATCAGAAGGGCAGTTCCATGGTACTTCATGCTTACAGTATGGGCAGTATTGCATAAGAAGAAGCCCACCTCCATACACAGAGGAAGATTCTCTGCATACCTAGCAGGGATCTGGACAGCAGGCAAAGTCCCAGAGGCTTTGAGGCAGAGCATAGGGTCCCTCCAAGCTTCACGAGGGCCAGGCTGTCTCTGGTCTGCAGCATGCTTCCTCCATGGCTGGGAGCAGGTTCCCTCTGTGATGTATGCCAGGGTCTCTTCCAGCATGTTGTTGTGAAGCCAATTGTGAGCTGATGTCATGAGAGGCTCTGCCCAGACTGGCACAGGCAGGCTTCTGCACAGAGGTGGTTCTCTCTGCCTCCCAGGCACTTTTTGGAGAGCCCTTACACAGCATCCTCCCTTCCCTGCCCCTACAGCCAAGCAGCAAGATGAGGAGGAGATCTTCCTTCCTCCTGCTCTTCAAGTCAGGGCAATGCTAATGGCAGAGCCAGCAGAGCCA
Source organism: Ramphastos sulfuratus (assembly GCA_013399055.1). NCBI lineage: Eukaryota > Metazoa > Chordata > Aves > Piciformes > Ramphastidae > Ramphastos > Ramphastos sulfuratus. The sequence goes on from WBNM01035427.1 coordinate 165,560, forward strand.
GCTGGCCACTGCGAAGCTCCCCAGGACCTCACTGGGCAGCAACTGAATTGCCTGGGGGAAGGGAGAGCCCACGGCCCACACCCTGGGCCACCTTGGGAATGCAGTTACAGCACCTACCCAACAAATCCCTGCCAAATGGAGTAAATGTATAGACTGGGGCTGTCAAGGCTATCTACAACCACCACCCAAAAGCAGCAGCACCAGGAGTTGGTGGCGCCTTAGGCTGTGTGGGGACAGTAACAACTACATTGTGTACTGTAACTGTGCTAATGCTGAGAAAGCTCCTCAGTTCCTTCTATCTCTGTCCTCATGCACTTAATCTTTTTGTTAATTTGTTTTTTTAATCCTGTGCTGATGTTTATCTCACCCCATGGCAATATGGGAGGGGAGTTCTCATCACAATGAGTTTGAGAGTTAATATTGGGTCCTCTGGTTTGTGGCTAAAGGTGCATTTGGAGCAGAGTTGCAGCTATGCCTTCTCTCCTGCTCTAGCTCCTAGCTCCAGGGTGATGTTTGCTCCTAAACCTTCAATGTATCTCCTCCCTTCTCCCTGTGGTGATCTGCTTTCTTATGTGTTGGCTGCAGGAAGGACCTTGTACAACCCCTTCAGCACTGGTCTACACAAACATCCTCTGCATCCTGGAGAAGCAGAAGTAACTCCTTAGTGAGAGCAAAGGCCCTCTGGTCTTTGCTTCAGGCTCTGCTGATGGATATGCACTGGGTCATCAGTGTGACCAACTGCAACCCCTAAAGCAGCTCCTGTTTGGCCTGTGATGCCACGACCCTGCCTGAGCATTTATTTGCTTGTTTGTCTGACTCCACTCTGTCTGTATTTGGGCTGACATTGAGCACTCCCAACACTACTCATCCACTGTTACCCATTATCGTTGCAGCTGCTGCTTTAGGAGCCCTTCACAGCTGGTCCTCTGCTGTTCCACTCTGAGGTGACTAATGCTAAATCTGATAAAGTGCACCTGATATGACTGTGAATAGCTGATGTAAACTTAGCAGACAGTCATATGACATGCCATGTGGGCAAATTAATAGACCCCCCAGTAAATTCAGCATGTGTCCTATAATCCCACTTCAAGGGCATCTCTTAGGTCTACATCACTAAGTTAGCTGCTGTGCTCCCCTGGGAACGTAGCACTGGAACTTTTCCCGTCAGAGGGATTTCCCTTTCACCACTGTGACCATGGGGCAGTAGCTCTGACCACAGTGAAATGCTCCACTCTTTGCTGAGATGGAAAGGAGATGTGTGTTAGCTTTTAGGAGGAAATTTCCACTCAACAACTACTAGAGTAGGACAAATTAACTAAATTCTTTCTTTGTGCTGCCTAAATTGAAACAGTTTCAGGACTTAAAGTGCCTTCCCTGTGAGAACAGACACACCCGAAAGGAGGCACCTCATGCTTTATAGCTGCTCTTGGATTGGTCATGGCACTGCAGAAGTGAGATTTACATTGAAAGATTTGGGAGCTCAAAAGCAGATTGGTTCCCAGCTCAAGGGTCTGGTTCTTGCAGGGTTGGCCATCCCACCTGCCCAATGAGGTGCTCAGGGAGAACAGCACCATCAGGTCTGTCATTTCTCATGCATCACTCATTCATGCTGCTCAGATCTGCACAGCTCTTACACTGTGATCAAGGTGGTGTGAGATCCACAGTGACTACAAGTACTCTGGAAGGGCTTCCCAGCAGGAGCCCTGTGTGTCCTGTGCTTTGCACTGGAGGCTGTAGTGCTGCTGCGAGAGGGTGGCCCTGAGCCTTGCTTGACTGCTCAGGTCTTGCCTGAGCACCCTGTTCCTCATCTGTGGAAAGAGCATCCAGTGTGTGCTGGAGTGATGGCAGCATCTCCCCACATGACAGGTCAGACATGCTCTCCCTTCAAAAAGGGCTTGTCCCCCTAGATTCCCATAGGGATGAACGTGGTTCCTCAAACAAACTATTTTAGTGATTGTTTTGATCTTACACAAACGAAAAAAGGAAAGAAAGGGATATGAAAAAGGCAGAAATAGAGAATTTTGGTTTTCAGAACCTCCAAATCATCTGACTGAGGGATCAAAGTGTTTAAAGCAGGATCCAAACCCATTCTGCATTTCTCATGGGACCGAGACAGCATTTCTCGATGCGGTTCCAAATTGCTGTCACATCAACCAGCAGCTTTACTGGCCAGCAGCACAATGCCGTGTCAGGGCAGCCAGAGCCCCGTGTGAGCTGCAGGCCACCCACAGAGCCTTCGCCTGTGTCACGCTTACTCTGGAGGGCTGTGTCCAGCCGTGGGTGTCCCAGCTGAGGTCCTTCGGGGGTAGCTCTGAGGTTCTCTGCATAGCAGCACCAGGGTCCCCCATTCAACACTTGCTTCCTTCCCTGGACTCTGCAACATCACCCCTCATTTCTGTTTGCTCCCTGGGCTGTTCTTCTGTAATCACACAACCTCCCTGTCATCCTCCCTCTAGTCCTCTGTCTCGTTCCCCCAGTGGATATTTACTGGGAGGGTTTCATTAGATTATCACACCAACATTGCTTGTACAAATTAATTTAGTCAATTTGCAGTTTAGCTGACCTGATATTCATTATATTCCAGTCAAGTGGATGTGTTTTCTGTTTGACGGCTTGTTTCATGATAAGATATGTGGTCCAAAGTGCTATACTTAGAAATAGAGGTAATATTTGCAGACACTCCTTGCAAATACTGCAATTACCTGATAAATTATAGCCCTTGCATTTGGTGGATCATGCTCTTATCCCTCCTTTCCCCCTCCACTTTCCTCATTGCCATATTTGTGTAGAGTAGATAGGAATGGTCTTTAGATCAGCATAAACAAAGCAAATTTGACTGGTTTTAGAGTCTAAACCTCTGTGGTCACTCAGAGTCCCCCTCATCTCTGCAGTGCTGTGGTGGCCTGCAGTGGCTGGTAATGGATGGGATGCCAGAGCATTACAAATACTGCATTTTAATAACAATCTCAGTCCAGGAGATTGGAAATTGGAGTCTAAACATAGCGCTGAAGAAGGATGAAAAGGGAAGTTGAGCGGACATGAAAGAGTGATGTAACTGTGGTTCCTCTACACCACACAAAATAAGCAAGCTGCAACCTGCGCTCTGGGGATGGACAGATAGACAACTGTATGAGGGAA
>WBNM01035428.1:1499-18725 GCA_013399055.1 Ramphastos sulfuratus
CTCACCACCCTCAACCTGTGCCAGTGTCTAACCACCCTCAACCTGTGCCAGGGTCTCACCACCTTCACTACAAAGAACTTCTTCCTACCATCCAGTTTCAATCTCCCCTCTGCCAGTCTAAACCCATTCCTCCTCATCCTGGCATTCCAAGCCCTTGCCAATGGTCCCTCCCCAGCCCTCCTGTAGACCCCTTCAGACCCTGGAAGGCCACTCCAAGGTCTCCTGGAAGCCTTCTCCAGGCTGCAGAGCCCCAACTCTCTCCTAGCAGAGCTGCTGCAGCCCTCTGAGCATCTTCGTGGCCCTGTCACTGCAGGGACACTGCACAGTGGCACATCCTCTGCCGCTGCACACTGCCTGTGCCCTGCCTGTGCCCTGCCTGTGCCCTGCCTGTCCCCTTCTCCCACATCCTCCTGTCCCCACTCCCCCCTTGGCTCACACATCCCAGGTGGTGCCAGGCGTGAGGGACGCAGGAGCTGCCCTGAGCACTCCGAGTGCTGCCCCCAGGGACCCTCACCTTGCCCAGGCAGAACAGGGGTAGTGGGCAGAGTTTGGGGGTGCCCTGCTGCAGAGCAGGGGGGGGCACAGGGGGCACCCACACCCAGCTCTCCCTCTGCTGTTTCAGACAAGCCGACGGCGAAGATCGAGCCACACCCACAGTACCCGCGGGAGGGAGAGAAGCTGCAGCTGCAGTGCGATGGGCAGGGCAACCCCATGTAAGCCTCCTCAGCACCCTCCTCCTGCCCAGCCCCACCGGGCCCTGCCAGCTCAGCCTCCTGCTGCCAGGCTCCTGAGCTCACCACTCAGCCCTCCCCAGAGCAGGACCATCGCAGGGAGCTCTGTGTTGGCTCAGGGCTGGGCACAGCCTGGCACAGCCTGGCACCGTGGGGTCGTTTTGGTTGGAGGAGATGATTTGAGTGCAGCTCTCAGCCCGGCACTGCCAGGGCACCACCAAACCATGGCCCTCAGCACCACATCTCACAGCTTGGAAAACCCCTGCGGGCACAGGGACTCCAGCACTGCCCTGGGCAGCCTGGGCCAGGCCTGGACAACCCTCAAGGGGCAGAAGTTGTTCCTCGTGGCTGACCTGAACCTGCCCTGAGGCATCCTGAGGCCATTTTCTCTTGTGCCATCTCTTGTTCCTTGGCAGAAGAGCCCAGTCCTAGCTGGCCACAGCCTCCTCTCAGGGAGCTGTAGAGGCCAATGAGGCCTCCCCTCAGCCTCCTTTTCTCCAGCCTCTCCACCCCCAGCTCCCTCAGCTGCTCCTCCCCAGTCCTGTTCCCCAGACCCTTCCTCACCTTCGTTGCCCTTCTCCAGCTCCTCAATGTCCTCCTGGCACTGAGGAGCCCAAACCTGAGCGCTCCAATGCCAGACTCTGGAGAGCAGCCCAAGGCTCTGTCCTCTCCCTGGGGCAGCAGCTCCCTCCTGGCTCATCCCTGAATGGTTTTTCTTTTTCCCTCCTCCTGGAATCCTCCCACACCCTCCCCTCCTTGTCCCCTCCACTACCCACTCGGGGGGGATGGGACTCGCTCTGCCCCAGGGCACTGAGAGGGGCAGGCAGCAGTGCCCAACCTCTGCCCATCCCACAGCCCCCAGGAGTTCCTGTGGGAGAAGGAGGGCAGCGATGCACCCCTGCAGCTCAGCTCCGAGAGTGTCCTCATCTTCCCCTTCCTCAACAAGAGTGACAGTGGCACCTACGTCTGCACTGCCACCAGCTCCATGGGCAGTGTGGTGGCCAAGTACAACCTGGACGTCAGCGGTAAGCAGGGCACCCGGTGGGCACCCAGCACCTGCCAGCAGGCACCGCCTGGCACAGCCACTGCCTGGCACAGCCACCTCCATCCTGGCTGCATCTCCCCCTGAAGGGGGCTGTGGTGGGAGCTGTGGGCAGAGAGGGGGAGGGGTTGTGGCCCTGGCAGGGTGGGGGTGGGTGGCTGGGTGCATGCAGCAGGGGCTTGGCATGCTGGCTGCATCTCATGCTCCTCCAGGCACAGCTGGCAGCCTCAGCCTTGCCCGGGTGCTGTGGGGCTGCTGCCCTGGGGGGCAGGAGGGCAGAGGGCACTTTGTCGGGGTGGTGGCCAGGGTGGGCACACAGGCATGGCCCAGGCTGAGCTCAGCCCCTGGAGCCTCCGGTGAGGAGCAGAAGCTGCCAGCAGAGCTCTGCAGGGGTGTCTGGGGCAGAGGGCAGAGGCTGCCTGTGCTGCTCAGCCTGGCACAGACAAGAGGTCTCTGTCCCCACCCTGAGCCACAGAGCATCTCCAGATGGTGCCAATGTCTCCAAACCACAAGGTGCCCTGGCAACCTTGTCCCAGGCTCCTGGAGATGAGGCCCCTGGCTCACCCTGTCCTCATGTGCCACCTCCCTGGAGTGTGCCACCCCTCAACACCCATCCTGCCGTGGGACAGGGCAGCACCCACCACCATCCCCGTGCCACCTGGCTGTGCCATGCCCTCGTGTTTGCTGTCACTGTGACATGTGTCACCACCTGTGCCACGCAAGGCTGCCAGCACTGCTGCCCTGGCTCCCTGCTCAGCAGCTTTTCCGTGTTGCTTCCCTGTGGTGCTGGCATCAGGGGTGGGATTTTCCTCCTCTGCTGCCCAGCCTTTTGCCATCTCTGCCAGCCTTGGACTTCTCACCTTCCAGCACTCCTACATGTCCCAGCTCTTCCCTTTCCCATTCCCATTCCCTCTCCACCTGTTCTGGGCACTCTTGGCATCCTGCCCCTCCAGCATGGCCGTGGGTGTAGGGAACACATGGCAGCAGTGGCACTTTGGGCACTCTGTCCCTCTGTGTCCTTCTCTTCTGCCTGCCCAGGATGAGCCCCAAAGTGCCCAGCCCTGCTCAGTCATCCATCACCCCTTGTGCCCTCTCATCCCCCTTGATGCAGACTCTGCACAGGGAGCTGGTTCCTGAGCCTGGCTCTGAGTGGGCAGCAGCACCCAGAGCCCTCCAGACCCCTCCAGCCCAAGCCAGGAGCTTCTTGTGTCTGCCACAATAAGCTCCTGGCACAGCTGGCAGCTCCTGGCTTGGACNCCCAGAGAAGGGCAGCAAGGCTGGGGAGGGGGCACAGCCCTGTGAGGAGAGGCTGAGGGAGCTGGGGGTGTGCAGCCTGCACAAGAGGAGGCTCAGGGCAGACCTCATTGCTCTCTGCAGCTCCCTGAAGGGAGGTTGTAGCCAGCTGGGGTTGGGCTCTGCTGCCAGGCAGCCAGGGGCAGAACAAGCTCAGGTTGTGCCAGGGGAGGTCTAGGCTGGATGTTAGGAGGAAGTTCTTGACAGAGAGAGTGATTGGCACTGGGATGGGCTGCCCAGGGAGGTGGTGGAGTGCCCATCCCTGGAGGTGTTGAAGCAAAGCCTGGATGGGGCACTGAGTGCCATGGTCTGGTGGATTGGGTAGGGCTGGGTGAGAGGTTGGGCTGGGTGAGCTTGGAGGTCTCTGCCAACCTGCTTGGTTCTGTGATTCTATGATCCAGGAGCACAGCAGCCTACAGGGTGCTCAGCACCCACTCAGAGGCTCACAGCAGCAGCCAGGGTGCTCGATGCCATCCGTGAGCAGATGGCACCCACAATGCCACTCCCCCCAGCTGGTGTCATAGCCCCAGCAGAGGAGCTCCACATCTGGGCTTGGTTCTTTTTGTCAGCTCCCACATCAGAGCCACTCTGGCCTTGGGCACCATCTCTGGAGTAGGTGCCCTGCCCAGCAACCACCTTGCTTGGCAGCGAGGGCAAGCAGGGAGAGAGCAGCCCTTGAGGCCGGCTGTAGGTGGCACCTCATGTGGCACCTCACAGTGCGTGGTGCTCTGCAGCCACCACACTGCCTGGGCTCCCAGGCAGGGGAGTCCCAGGGGGGTCCCTCAGGAGGGGTGCTGAGGGGAGCTGCTTCCAGCAGCACATCCCAGAGCACAGCGGCAGGAGGAGAGGAGTGGGACCCGTGGCTGAGAAATGCCTCAAGGAAGGAGGCGAGAGGAAAACAGCTCCCATCAGGCTGGGGGAGGGGCTGGGGTCCCCTCCCGTGGCTGCCTCCCTGGCACCTCCCCGGGGTTGATTTGTGTCCCTGTGTTTTGTCCTCCCCAGATCTTTCCCAGCTCCCCACCCCACACGTTCACTCCACTCCAGCCCCTCCGCCGGGCCCTTCCCAGCCCTCCTCTCATGCATCCATGGCCACCGCTTCATCCTTCACTCCAGCTCCCATCCAAGGTACCGTAACCTCAGCTCCTTTTCTCTGCCTTTACGGACCCCAGCACGGCAGGAGATGCTCCACAAGAGGAGCTCCTCGACCAGGGACAACCTTGCCACAGCCGCGGTGCCCAGCCGGGCTGCCCTGTGCGGCTGCCCGCGGGCAGGGGTGGCCTCTGCAGGCACCATCGCAGCGCTTCGGGACCGAGAGCCGAGGTGGCAGAGCCTGGGCTGCAGGAAGGTCCTTCCACAGCTCTCCCTGGCAGCTTGTGGCAGCTGCAGCCTGTGCCATGTGTCAGTGTGAGATGTTGTCCCCTCTGTCCTGTCTCCTCCCCCTCGTCTTTCCCACCCCCTTCGTGTCAATGCCTCCTCCGAACCCCACTGAGCTGCCAGGGCACAGCAAGAGGAGCAAGGAAGAACCCAGCACAGGCAGTGCTGCAGGATGTGGCTGACTTGGGACTGATCCTTGGGCTGCCACCTCCCTCGGGGTGCTGCCACCTCCCTCGGGGTGCTGTCACCTTCTGGGGAGCAGTTGTGGCCGTGCCAATCTGTGCATCACCTGCCTGCTGGCACAGCACAGCCCTGCCAGGCGCTCAGCCCCCGTTCTGGGGCAGAAATGCCCCCAGGAAGGATGAGGAGGTGGAGTCCTGGCTGGGCGTGCAGGCAGAGGCACCCCAGGCTGCCCAGAGCATGTTGCCACCGCTGCTCCCTGGGCACATCACGGGCAGCAGGGCACAGGGGATGGCTTTGCCCATTGCAGCTCTTCCCAGCTGCCTCCTCGCCCGGGCAGGGCTCCCAGGGCAGCTGCTGGGGCTCAGCTCCACTGGCTGTGGCTTTTCCCTCCTCGCTTCCCCTGCTGCCTTCCCTTTCCTTGCTCCTTCCTTAACAGCTCTTACCCTGCAGCAGGATGCAGCTGGTGGCACCAAGCCAAGCAGGATCGGGCCCTCCGAAGTGCCCACCTGTAGCCACGGGCAACCTGTGCTGCAGAGCAAGGGGCTGCAGCCTCTCCCTGTCTCTGTTTTCTCTCCCTTTGCCACCTGGGCAGATGCCAGCCCAGTGCCCTCCACGTCCAGCACGTACCACGCGGTGATCGGCGGGGTGGTGGCTGTCATCGTCTTCCTCCTGCTCAGTCTCCTCATCGTCCTGGGGCACTACCTGATCAGGCACAAAGGTAGGGGGCAGGGGGCAGCACGGGGAGGGCACTCGGCCAGGCCCCCTGTGCCGTGTGGGAGCAGGCGGCGCAGGGCTCCCTCCCTGCTCAGAGGGGCTCAGGAGCAGAGTCCCTGGAGCCAAGGGGTGAAGGGAGGCAGCTCCGTGCCCTGCAGACCTGCCCCGTGCCTGGATTACCCAGCACAGCCCTTCTGGGTTCAGGGACTGCTGCCCGTGCCCATGCTGGCACTGGCCCCAGCGTGGAAGTGTCCCAGCGAGCCCTTGGAGCTGGGCAGGACCAGGTGGAGGCAGCTCCTACCCTGTTTCTCCATCTCTCCTTCACGACTTGGCACCCACTGCCCTTGGACTGCCCACGACACCATCCCCACCTGTGCCTGGTCTCACCTCCACCTTCTCTGCCCTCCTCGTTGCCCCTTGAGCCCTTCGCCTTCCTCCTTGCCCTCCACCATTGCCATCTCCCCATCCCTGCCCTCTCATCCGCCCAGCAGGTTTGTGCCTAAGCCACGGGCAGACGATCACCTCCAGACACCGGCAGCCCCCCGCAGAGGTGATGTGTGAGTAGAGCCCCACCCCCACCCCTGCCCTCCACCCCTGCCTCCATCCCTGCCTTGCCAGCCCCACGGAGCTGTCGCCTCTGCCCCCGCGCCGAGCTGGCTCCAAGGCGGCTGCAAGCCGAAGCCTCCTTGTGGTTGGCAGCTGTGCAGGGCAAGCCTGCAGCTTCCCGACGGGGACAGGGCTGCAGCGGAGGGGCAGTTGGGGAGAGTGCAGGGAGACCTGCCCGGAGGTGCAGGCAAGAGCTGCTGCCTGCCAGCAGGGAGGCCCCAGGCAGGGCTCGTGGCAGGGACTCGATGACTTTTTCATTGCAGGCCAGACCTGGAGGACTTTCCTCTCACCTCTGCTTTCCAGAGGCAGCCTCAACCTCCCCCTGCCTGCGTGGGAGTGGGGATGCCTGCAGGGCACCACCACCCCTGTGACACTCTGTGTGTGTGTGTGTCCCTCTCCCCATCCAGGTACCTACCTGACCCACGAGGCCAAGGGTTCTGACGATGCCCCCGACGCCGACACTGCCATCATCAACGCGGAGGGCGGCCAGGCCGGCGGCGACGACAAGAAGGAATATTTCATCTAGGGGGGGGCATGAGAGAGAGCCAGAACCGGAGCCACCGCACCCCGATGGAAACGGCAACGAGACCACAAACCCCACACACCCCAACGGATTTTCTCTGGCGCCCGGCACAGGCGGACGGACGGACATGAGGGATGGCAGGACGGAGAGCGGAGGGCAACCAGCCCCGCGAGGTGGCGAAGCTGCTTGGACTTGTACAGAGCGCGGCCGCTGCGGCCACGGCCCCGCCCGCTTGCTTGCTCCTCACCCCTGCCACCGGCGCTCGCCGAACGAGCAGTGAGCGACCTCCTGCAGTCAGTGACCTGCAGGGGGCGAGCAACCTCCTGCAGTGAGCAGCCTCCTACAGTGAGCGACCTCCTGCAGTGGGAGAGCGACCTCCTACAGTGAGTGACCTCCTACAGTGAGCGACCTACTGCAGTGGGAGAGCAACCTCCTGCAGTGAACAACCTCCTACAGTGAGCGACCTCCTGCAGTGGGAGAGCGGCCTCCTGCAGTGAGTGACTTTCTGCAGTGAGTGACCTCTTGCAGTGAGTGACCTCCTGCAGTCAGTGACCTGCAGGGGGCGAGCGACATCCTGCAGTGGAGAGCAACCTCCTGCAGTGAGCAACCTCCTACAGTGAGCGACCTCCTGCAATGGGAGAGCGACCTCTTGCAGTGAACGACCTCTTGCAGTGAGTGAGCGACCTTCTGCAGTGAGCAACCTTCTGCAGCAAGCAACCTTCTGCAGCGAGCAACCTCTTGCAGTAAGCGAGCGACCTCCTGCCTCTTGCAGTGGGCGAGCGACCTCTTGCAGTGAGTGAGCGACCTCTTGCAGTGAGTGAGCGACCTCTTGCAGTGGGCGAGCGACCTCTTGCCCTGAGTGAGCGACCTCTTGCAGTGGGCGAGCGACCTCTTGCAGTGAGTGAGCGACCTCCTGCAGTGAGTGATCTCTTGCAGTGAGTGACCTCCTGTGTCCTGCAGTGAGCAAGCGACCTCCCTCCCTCCTCCTTTGGACCTCCGCTTGGGTTTCATGGCTGCTCTTCACTTTGGGCCCCGGGCTGGGATGTTGGCTGGGGTTGGTGTAGCTCTTTCCTTTGTTTCTCTCCGTTTTGGGTTTCTTTGACATCCAAGGATAAAATCAGCTCCAGGCCCTGGTGCAGGCTCGGGGGCAGCTGTGGGGAGGGGTCCACCTCTGTCCCAAAACGCTGGCCCCACGCCTCCCCCTGCCAGCCCAGAGCTGCCTTCCCATCGCTGCCCTCCAAACCTCGGCCGCTGCGTGGCAGCCCCAGCCCCGGCTGGCACAGGGAGCACGGCAGGGGCCAGGGTGCCAGCAGGCAGCGTTTCTGCCTCCGAGGCCTTGGCACGCAGCTGGGAGGGAGCCCAGGCCCCTGCCCTGATTTTGTCCTTGGTGGTTGGTGTGGAGCAGTGTCCGTGCGGGGCGGGGGAGCTGTCCTCCCGCAGTAGATGTGTGAAGGGGGGGGATGAGCTTCCAGGGTGGGAACCGCTGAGGGTCCCCAGAGAGCCTGGGAGCTGCCCAGCGCTGCAGTTCCGCGGTCCCACCCCAGCGGGAGGGGGGAGGGCAGAGGTTTGGGGGCGAATCCGGAGACAAAACCCCAAGGTGCCAGATCCTTGTGTCGGGAACATCGATTGAGGTCATCTATTGAGACGTTCAGTGCAGGGGGCAGCAGTGCTGGCAGCGCTGGGCAGAGCCGGGGAGGGGGACTCCATCGACACATCCCTCTTCACCTGGCTGGCTCTGGGTTTGAGCCTCTGGGAAGGTGGTTTAGACCTGAGGGTGCTTCAGCCAGAGGTGGCACAGCGGGTGGCACGACAGGAAGTGGCACGACAGGAAGTGGCACGACAGGAGGTGGCACTACAGGAGGTGACCCCAGCGCAGGCAGCCCCGGAGCGCTGTGAGCCTTGGGCTTGCTGCACTCCAGGGGCCCAGCAGGGGAGAGCCTGCACCAGGTCTGCTGCTTGCTTAGGGCTGCTTGGTCCCCTTCCCCGGGCTGCAGTCAGCAGTGTGTGCCCGAGGTGCCCACGTTGAGTGTCTGGGCACTTTGGGGGGGGTCTCCCAGGAGGCTGGGGGCTTGCCCTGCCTCCTTCCTGCTCCGCTGTTGCTTCCAAGATGAAACCAAGAAGCTTTCCCAACCTTTCCAGGGGTTCTGTGGGTCCACCCCAACCACTCACCCACAGGAGGGGGCTGCCAAGGGATCTGTGCTGCCAGGCTCCACCTCTCGCCTCGGAATGAGGCTTTGCCACCATCCCAGCAGCTCCTGCTGTGGGCACAAGGAGTTTGCTGGAACCACCCTTTGGCTGGGGCACCCCTTTGGGTTGTCTGGAGGAGGAGAGCTCTGTGGGAAAGAGCTAAAGTCCTTGGTGGGGTAACCTCACCTTGGAGGCAGAGGAAGAGCTCATGTCCTGCTGTGGGGCACCAGGTGCCCATGGGGCAGGTTGGTGCCACTGCCATCTAGATCCTGCAAGCGCATGGCACAAGGAGGAGGCTGTGGGGAAGCCATGGCAGAGCAGCTGAGGCTGGGAGCTAGCTGGGGTCATCCACAAGAGGAAGAAGAGGCAGAGCACAGTGGCAGGCCTGGAGTGTGGATGAGGAAGGTGTTTGGGGCACGACCACAGGCGTGAGTGGGTTTGCTATGGCTCAGGAGCCCGCGGGCAGCAGGGCACCAGTGCCATGTGCAGAGCCCTTGCATGTAAGGAATAAACCTGGCACTGTGCTCCCTGTGCTTCCTCCCTGCCCATCACTGGAGGAGGAGGAGGAGGTTGGCCTCAAGTCCCATGTTGGGGGTGCTGGTTTGGAGGGCTGCAGCCATTGCTGGCAAAGATCAGGCTGCAGCTGCTGGTGCCAGTAAGCAGTAAGCGCCCAGTGCCCGCAGGCCCAGGTCTGGCACCATGTGTGGGCACCATGCATCAGCTCCTGAAGCCACCCTGCAGGCACCTGCTGGTGACTGCACCTCAGTCTCCTTGTAAAGCCCCAACCTGGGGGCCAGGGAGGGAAGGGGTTAAGTGGCCCCTGGCAGCTGAGGCTGCACAGAGGGGGTTGTGCCCCTCCGAGGCAGCGAGGGCATGGCCCTGGCTGGTTTATCCCCAGTGCTGCTACTCCAAGGGCTGGCACTGGTGATCACTGCTTTGCCCTCCTAAAAGAAGTCAGAGTTTGGTCTTTCTGTGATGCCAACACAGTACAGGACGTGGCAGGGTGCAGCACAGGGAAGGACTGGGCACAGGGCACCGGGGCATGACCTGCCTGAAGCAAAGGATGGCCCAGGTGCCACCTCGGGTGGGTCCTGTGTCCTACAGCCACAGCCAGGGGCTAAGCAATGGATGCAGGCTCCACAGGTCCTGGGAGCAGTCAGAGCATGGGCATGAGGCTGCATCTGTGCCAGGGCAGGAGCCAAGGAGCTTTAGAAGATGGCAAGACAGTGACAGACCCACGGGCACAGGGGTGATGGGAACCCCGTGCCACGTGTGAGGAGTGGCAGATCCACCAGGTGCCACGTGTGGAGAGGGAGATGGTGAGGGGCGATGGGGCACATCACGGTGTGGGGAGGGGGCAGCAATGGGGCACCCAGGGTGATACAGAAACCACTCTGCAGCTTTGAGGCTCTGGTGGTGCCATGGGTGTGAGTTTTGGGGAGCCCGGGGGCAGGCTGGGGGGCAGCACACGTTGGAGGGGTGAATGTGCCATGGCACAGGCGGGCAGAGGAGCATGCCATGGATGTCAGCTACCAGCTGCACCACGCCACGAGGGGGTCGGGGGACAGGAGGGGGTGACCCCGTGCTGGGTCCCTGTTGTAGGTGCATGTGGCACTGTGGAACACAGCCCCGGGGCTGCCGCAGGCGGTTGGGGCACCCGCTGAGTGCCAGAGGTATCGTGGGTCATGCCGAGGAGCAGGAAGCTGCACCTTGGTGCCTGGGGGTGACACCGCAGGAGGAGGTGGCAGGAGGGTGGCACTGCTGTGGCTGCCGGCAGAGAGACAGCACCGCAGAAGGAAGAAGCAACAGGGCAGGTGGTGCTGCTGAGGCGGGGGGGGCGACACGAGAAGCGTGCTGAGAGAGGGCACCGAGCTCCTGCCCTTCCCTGCTGGCACCCAACAAAGCCCAGAGGCTGGCACCGCACGGCTGGGGATAGCCCAGGACACAGCCACCCCCACCTCACCCCCCAAGGCATCAGTGGCCACGGGGAGCAAGGGTTGGGGGAGGGTCCTCGTTAGCCACACAGGCAGGGACCTCCAACCTCACCTCCATCCACCCTGTGCCACTGAGCGCTGGGTCCGGGACATCCAAACCAGCAGGCAGCTGGGGCGGCGAAGGTGGGGAGCGGGGAGCTGGCACCCAGTGGCCCCGGGCGGGCACTGAACGCTCAATAGACAGAAAGCCATAGGCGCAGGGAGCTCGGGAGGGGGCAGGGCAGAGGAGGGGGCTGTGTTGTTGTGCTGTGTTCTTGTCTGTACATATAAAACACAAAAGGGAGACAGCGACCGTGGATGTGACTTTATAACCTTTCTAATAATCCCTGTGCTAATCTCGGAACAGAATCCTGCAAATATACCTGGGTTACACAAACCTCCCTGCCCTGCGCCTCCTGCCTGCGCCGCCCCCTGCGCCGCCCCCACCNTCTGTCACCTGAGACTAGGGGGAAGAGCCCAACCCCAGCCGGCTGCAGCCTCCTCTCAGGGAGCTGTAGAGAACAATGAGGTCTCCCCTCAGCCTCCTCCAGCCTCAACCCCCTCAGTCTCCACAGGAACCCTCAATCCCAACCCCTTGAGGCCTCCCCCAGTCTCACCGCCCCCTCTGGGAACACTCTCACCAGGCATGAGAGCCACCAAATGCCACCAGCCGCTGGCAGGCTGCAGCGCAAGGAGGCTGTGACTCAGCCCCGAGGGGACCTGGTGGCCTCTCACCAGGGCATCCTGAGGAAGGATTGCAGATTTCCTCGCCCTGCGGGGGCCGTACCCAGGCTGTGCTGCCGCGGGGGTCCCCTCGCCTGCTGCCCCCCATCCCGCGCCCACCCCATGCCCCACAGCCGGGTCTGTGCACGGCTGGCTCCCCTGGAGCTGCACCCGCCTGAGCTCGGGGCAGCCGCGGGGGCATCCCCGGTGCTCGTAAATCAGGGCTGGTGATGAGCTCAAGGTGCTCTGCCAAGAGCTGATCGCTTCCTGCCCGAGCAGCCCCCGGCTTGTGCCGGCCACTCGCCGCTTTTCCCGGCAGCCCTGGGCCCGCCTGCTTCCTCCAGGCCCGCCTGCTTCCTCCGGGCCCTGGCACAGGGGCTTGCCAGGCCGGGGGGGGCTGCGGTGAGCTCTTATCTGCCGAGCGCAGTCGCTCCCCTGTGCCACGGGAGGGGCAGAGAGAGCAGAGGCTCTGACAGTCACCGCGGCTCTTGGAGAGTGGGCACCTGAACCTGCGCCACTGGGCACAGCACTCTGCCACACGCAGCACCCATCGGAGACCACCAGAGCCAGAGGAGTGGGTGCCAGCCTGGGACACACATCATGGGCAACTGCGTCCTGGTGGTGAGTGCCTCCCCTGCCTCTTCTGCCCAGCGATTTCCCATCCTCCTGGGCATCGGGGCTGTGCCCACCATGTGTGTGCCCACCACGTGTGTGCCCACCATGTGTGTGCCCAGAGCCGAGCCCACAGCTCATAGAGGGTACTGCCAACAGACAGTGGCAGATGGCTTGGTGGGGGGTTGGTGCCCATCTACTGCAAGGTCTGCGCCCACCCATCGCAGGTCTGCACCCACTTACTGCAGGGTTGGCACCCACCTGCTGTGGGGTTGGTCACCCTCTTCCCCCCCCTACCCCCCCCAGCTCTGCAGCCCTCCTTTGAGGCTGTAAGGAAATCTGTGCTTCCCTGTGCCGCGGTGCCAGCCTGGGGCCATCCTGCAGCCCCGAGGCACCAGCTGCAGGTGGCCTCCTCCCTGCCGTGTGTCGCTGCCTGATAAATCGCCAGGCTCAGCCTGTCCCAGGGCTCGCTCTGAATCCCCTGGCACTGGCAGGGCAGCAGGTCCATGGTGGGAGGGCTCCCTGCTTGATGCCCACTGGTCTCACCTGCAGAGCTCCAGCACCCTGGAGAACAAAACCAACCTGTACCCGTTGGAGATGTTGGACTTGCCCGACTTGTCCTATTACTATGAGCAGTACGAAGAGTACGACGCTGTGCCCTGCCACAACCACTACTGTGCCTACTTCCAGCGCGTGGCCCCTGCCTTCCTGGCTGTCACCTGTGCCGCAGCTGCCCTGGGCACTGGAGCGCTACTGCTGGCACTGGCCAAGAGGCCCCAAGCCTGGGGCTGGCCCCAGAGCCGAGCGTTGGTGGCCCAGCTGGCAGTGGGGACAGGTCTCTTCGCCGCCCTGCTGCCACTGGTGGCGGTGGGCATCGGGCAAGGCTGGCGGCTGGGCAGCGTGCTCTGCAAGCTCACCCACCTGCTGTGGCACTGGAGCCTGTTCGCGCAGGGGCTGCTGGTGGGCACCAGCTCCTTCTGCACCACCTGGGCTCGCTGGGACACTCGGAGCCAGCGGCTGGCTGCGGTTGTGTGGGTCTCTGCCCTGCTGCTGGCAGTGCCAGCGGCGCTCAGCAGCGGCACGGTGGCAGCCTCGGAGCCGAGCTGCATCCAGCGGAGCGTGGACATCCTGTCCCCGGCGTACCTGCTGCACCTCGCCCTCTGCCTCTGCCTCTTACTGCTGCTGCCAGCAGCGCTGGTGGTGGCCACGGTGGCCGTGCCACAGCTAAAGGCAAGCTGGGAGCCTGGCATCGGCGTGAGCTGGCTCTTCCTTGGGCTCTGGGTGCCCTACGGCGTGGGGCTGGCCGTGAATTTCCTGCTGGAGACTCGCCTGCTGCAACCTACCTGCGGCACCTTCCAGCACTTTGACTTCGTGATGGGGCTGAGCCAGGGGCTGGGGGTGCTGCACTGCTGCCTGGGGCCGGCAGCGCTGCTCGCCCTGCGGCTCTGCCAACAGCGGGCAGCTGCCAGCGGCAGCGGCTGAGCTCCAGCCGATGCCCGCCGAGGGGCTCCCGGCGCTGTCCTCTGGCTCCACAGGACCCAGGGGAGGGCAGTGCGGGGCCCTTGCAGCATCCCAGAATCACCGAATTGTTGTGGTTGAAAAGAGCAACCAGGCAGGAGCCGACCCATGCCCCCCGGCACCTCCATGGCAATTAAACACCTAAGGAACCACCTCCCCGGGCAGCCTGTGCCAGTCTTTGAGAACCCTTTCGGTGAAGAAGTTTCTTCTAATGCTGACCCCGAACCTCCCTTGGGGCAACTTGAGGTTATCTCCTCTGGTCCTGTCCCTACCTAACCCCCACTTGGCTCCAGCCTCCTCTCAGGGAGCTGTAGAGGCCAAGGAGGCCTCCCCTCAGCCTCCTCTTCCTCAGCCTCACCACCCCCAACTCCTGCTCCTCCCCAGCCCTCTTCTCCAGACCCTTCCCCAGTTTTCTTGCCCTCCTCTGTGCCCTGCTCCATCCCCCCCATGTCCTTCTGCCAGTGAGGCGCCCAAACCCCCCCACCCAGGCTTCCAGCTGTGCCCTCCACAGTGCCCAGCACAGGATGTGATCTCTCCCCTACTGCTCCTCACCAGATCTACTCTCCAAGCACAGTTCCTCTCCTTCCTCCAGCCCTTCCCTGGGGTCTCAGCCCCACTCTTCGGGGCCAGAAGCCCCAATTTGCTTGCTTGCCTCAAAAATCTCCCAGGGGGTGTCACCCCCAAGGCTCAGGTCCCCCAGCTCCATGAGGACCTTTAGGCTGGCAGGAAGGGGCAGCATGGGTGAGGGGTGGTGTTCACTACCTCCTGCCAAGCCCACGTCAGCTTCTGATCCAGGGTCAGCTCATGGGAGTCACACCCAAGGGCCTCTGCTGCCAGAGCCTCGTCCAGATCAGTTAATGGCAGGGGCTGGAGGGAGGGGGGAAGGGTGGAGGGGTGACATCTATCACCTCCGGCCAGGCTGCCGTGGGCTGAGTGCCAGGAAGCAGGAGGTGTCTCCTCCTTGTGCCTCTCCATAGGCAGGAGAAGCTGCTCCAGAGGGTCTGCAGCCCATCAGCAGTGAGCTGCACCCAGCACCTGAGGCAGCTGAGCCCTGCCTGGCCCACGAGGGACAGCCACGTGTGGTCACAAGGCCCACGGGGGTGTGGATGGAGAGCTGGGGGTGATCATGGAATGGTAGGGTTGGAAGGGACCTCTGGAGATCATCCAGTCCAACCCCCCTGGCACAGCAGGCACAGCAGGCGCACCCAGGGCAGGGCACCCAGGAACACATCCAGGGAGGGTAGGAAAGTTCCCAGAAAGGAGACTCCAGGACCTCTCTGGGCAGCCTGCTCCAGGGCTCCAGCACCCTCACACCAAGGAAGTTCCTTCTCGTGGTCAGGTGGAACCTCCTGGGTTCCACTTTGTGTCCACTGCCCCTTGTCCTGTCTCTGGGCACCACTGAACAGAGCCTGGCCCCTTCTTCCTGCCCCCCACCCTTCAGACGTTTATAAACATCAGTGAGATCTCCTCTTGGCCCTCTGATGGAGGAGCATAAGCCCATGGCTGGGACCTGCCCACCTGTGGAGTCCATGGCCCAGTACAGTGGCACACGAGGAGCTGCCCCAGCTGAGCCAACCCTGCAGGACCTGGGGACTCAGCCCTGGTGAAGTGAGGACTGACCTGGTGGGGACCGAGTCCACATCATCCCCCAAAAGGCAGCCAAGAGCACCTCACTGTTGCCCTGCCACCAGTCACCCCCAGCCTACCCTTGCCCCACAGCCCCCGTCTCGACCCCCCCCCCCCCCCCCCCCCCCCCCCCCCCCCCCCCCCCCCCCNCCCCCCCAGCCCAGCAGCCTGGAGCAGACAAAATCCTGTCCCTTGCCAACCCGGGCAGGGGGCACAGCCTGCTGCGTACCAGCCCCACTGGCTTGCAGGGCACACAGACGCCCTGGAAGGACGCTGGACCCTTGGCCACTTGGCCTTGCTGTGGTTTCTTCTGCCACCTGGTGCCCACAGCTCTGGCTTCAGGCTCCAGCCCTTTAACCAGGACGTGTGGAGCAGAACCCGAGGAGGTGCCCAGGAGCTTCAGGGCAGGATGAAGCAGGCTGGGGCAGCTTCCCCTCTGCCTCTCAGAGGAGCCAGGATCCAACCGGGTCACTCCCGTGGGTGGTTTGCAGGGAGAGGCAGAGAGATGAAGCCACGTGGGCAGGTGCCCCCACCAGCCGGGTGGGCATGCTCCAGGAGCAGGGTGCCAAGGGGGAGCCTCATGCGGACAGATGACACAGGGTCTTGTGGCACGGCCCCGTGACAGCGTGAAATTACTGCTCCCGGGCACACAGAGCTGCCAGGGATGGGATTGGAAGGACGCAGCTCCCCTCCCACCCTCCAGCCCATAAACCCCACGGGCGGCTGCCCCGCGCCCAGGGAACTCCTCTCCCAGCACCATGGCAGTGCCCGGGACCGTGGCCCATCTGCGGCTCTGCCTCGCTGTCCTGGCTGGGCTCTCGGGGATCGTGGCCCAGGAAGGTAAGGGCGATGCCAGGGGACAGGAGTTGGCACGGGGCAGGGCCGGGGGAAGCGGCGGCAGCTGCCAGAGCGCTCTGCTTTGTGCCAGAGCCTGGGCAGCGGCGCTGGAGGACGCCGGAGCAAGGCTGGGGACAGCAGAGAGGATGTCAGGGATGCGGAGTCACCCGAGTGGGACAGAGGAAGGCTCGGGGGCGGTCAGAGGGGGCCGTAGGACACTGCCAACCTCCCACCACATCCCCTCTGTCACCCCCCAGACCTCTACCGCAAGGTCTTTGTCTTCCGGAAGGACCCCAGCGACGCCTTCGTGCTGCTGGGGGCCAGGCTGGAGCAGCCCCTGCAGAACTTCACCGTCTGCCTGCGCTCCTACACCGACCTCTCCCGGCCCCACAGCCTCTTCTCCTACGCCACCAAGGCGCAGGACAATGAGATCCTCCTCTTCAAGCCCAAGCCCACCGAGTACCGGTTCTACGTCGGGGGCAAGTTCGTCACCTTCCGCGTCCCCGAGGGCCGCGGGGACTGGGAGCACGTCTGCGCCGGCTGGGAGTCGGCCACCGGCATCGCCGAGTTCTGGCTCAACGGCAAGCCCTGGCCCCGTAAGGGGCTGCAGAGGGGCTACACGGTGGGGGTGGAGGCAGCCATCATGCTGGGGCAGGAGCAGGACACCTTCGGGGGCGGCTTCGACTTCTATAACTCCTTCTCGGGGGAGCTGTCCGACGTCTACCTGTGGGACACGGCGCTGTCCCCGGACAAGATGCGAGCTGCCTACCTGTCCCTGCGCCTGCCGCCCGCTCTGCTGGCATGGAGGAGCCTGAGCTACGAAGTGAAGGGCGACGTGGTGGTGAAAGGTCGGCTGCGGGAGGCTCTGGCACCGTGAGGAGCAGCCAGACCCAAGGCGGAGGTGGCCTCGGCCCCTGCTCTCCCATCCCTCTCCTCACCACCCTTCACCTGCACAACCTGCCAAGAGGAAGCTGCCATCGCCACTGCCCGGATGAGGAACTCCTGTTGAGATGGGGCTCGGATGGAGCTGGCAGGGCTGGGGGCACCGCTCAGGCTGGCAGGGTCCCCTCGAGCACCTGCACCTGCAATTGCATTGTCGCTGACCCCTGGGACACTCACCTCAGCCTCCTGCCTTGCCCTGCGACAGGCTCCAGCACTGCCCTGAGTGTCCCCAGTGGCTCCGGCACTGCCCCGAGTGTCCTCAACGGCTCCAGCACTGCCCTGAGTGTCCCCAGTGGCTCCGGCACTGCCCCGAGTGTCCTCAACGGCTCCAGCACTGCCCTG